>CM038218.1:198460833-198633333 GCA_021442155.1 Cymbidium sinense
GAGATCTTGGGCTTGTTAGATACGGCTCATCAAGGCCTTCGATTTGTATAAACACTACATGTTTAAGAGTCGATTGATAATAAGCGCTTGATGCCGGTTAGTCTTGATTGATCAGTTACTTTCGACATCAAGATTAGGTGCTTCGGTAGTGGAATTTTTAGGGTCATATTGGTTGACCAACCATCAACGGGGGTGGTCGGCGACCTTCGGCCAGCCGATCCTTCGTTAATCTCCCAGTGCGTCGCGCCGCTGCGCCCCTCTCGGGTCATCGTCATCGACCATCATCACTAGTCATCATCGCGACCACCGTCTGCGGTCACGCCATGCGGCCCACGATCGGTCCGCTATAGATCCTCGATAGCCATCTTAGCCGATCATCATCCAACGACCTTCATTTAATTCGGACCATTGTTCACCATTCTTATATATGTTGTTGCTTGATTTTGGAATTCCCATTGTCAGCCCTTCTCATATACAATTTTGTAATCCCGTATCGGGAAAACTTGTACTCCAAAATAAATACATAGTGGAAGATTTTTACTAGGCTAGACCACATGATTTTTCCATCTTTTCGAGATTTTCCACATAAAAATTATGGAGTTTTCTTGTTCACTCTTTAAATACCTGTGTGTGTGGTGGATTTCACAATAAGGCTAAGGCGTAAACTTTCACTATACCGCAACTGATTTTCTAGCACGCAACAATACAAGTGAGCGAGAATCAAACATCGAGGAAGAGATAGAGCAAGATGTTACATTCCGCCCATAGTTTGTTCCTCCATATGAACACATGGGTAGGATGACTTGACCCCCACCAGGCAGGGGAGGAGGTAAATTCAGAGGCAGTTCTAAAGGTGGAAGACCTCTCCTTCGGTGTGTCGGTAGCTATGTTCTAGCTCAGGGGTATATATATATATATATATATATATATATATATATATATATATATATATATATTGTGGAGATACTTTGTTTGTGATAATAATAGACAATGCCAATACTCAATTTATTCAAAGGCATTGATACGAGGGGACTCAAAAATAATAAGTTATGAATGTATTTCATATTTAAATATATGGAATCTATAATCCTAGTAAAAAAATTATAATTTTGTCTCCAATAGACATAGCTATATTGTCATTAAACATTTTTTTAGAGGCACATCATAACACATACACTTATTATATGATATTCATATAATGAATATCAAAATAAAATTGAAGACTATTAGTTGTCATGAGGACTATTGTTTGGCCTAGGAGGCCAAGCTAAAACTAAGAGAGAGAGAGCTCTAAAGCTTGAAAATTTTCAAAAAAAAAAAAAAAAAAAAGAGGACCATTGTTTGGCATGTAATGCTTATGGAAGAGAAGAGTTTTATAAACTCTTTCATAAAAGCATAGCATCTTATCTCGAGAATGAAGTTGGCATCAAGTGATTGGCTCATGTTTTTTTTTCTTAAAATCTATTATTTTTGAGAGCTTCAATAATGTTATAAACAGTGCATGCTTTTATTTAGTGACTATATTATTATACTATTTGAAGTACATAACATATAAATAATTTATTAAAAAATGCAACATTAAAATGAGCACAAAAATTCTTTTAGCACAAAAGATAAAATAAAATTTATTGGGGAAGCTCATAAATAAGGCTCAATTCTTAAATGTACATTATATTAGCCAATTTAAACACCAAATCCTTGATGAAGACCTTAATTATAATGCCAATTTAGAGATGATATATGCATATAAAAAGTTTCAAGTTCTAAGTCTCACGCGTGAATATATATTAGTTGCAACTTGAGATCGAAGTGCTAATTATTATAGTTTTATATTCAATATTTTGTACATAGGAATCATGATTAGCTGCATATATTAAAAGTATTAGAATGCACTTTGTTGTATCTAATATAGCTAAATAAAGCTAAAATTATCATAATTGAACCTTATTATAACACTCTATGTCATAGCTATTATATTTTATTTCTTATAATGTACTCTGCATTATTAATATTGTGTTTGTTAAAAAATGATATATCGTAATTATTGTGATTGCACTCTTTGTATTATATAATGATCAGCAATAAAATAATGAGTAAATAAGTTTTAAATGATGGCCAAATATTGAATGAACAAGGATCGAATTATAACCAATCTATCTTCTAGAAATATTTGCATAGTCTAAGAATCAAGGTCGAAATTTGATCTAATATATTTGAACCATGATTGAACCCTCTTTCACTCATCTTTAATCGTGATGGAATAATAATCGTGCGGTTTTTATTCTATGATTGGCATATTTTTTAGCTATATTTGTATCATGAGCAAAATATCTTTGAATTACAATTGCTCATCAAATAATTTTTAAACTTATTCAATAATTTCTCTTTTAAGAAATCACTAGAAGGCTATTCTTTAGTAATATTTTCATACATATTGCATAATTAAAATTAAAATTTTCATATTTGTATGTATAATATCTTCTTATGTGATTTATTTCAATTAAAAATTAATGATAGTGATATTAAGAATTTAAATATTATATATATAAATTTTAAAATTTAAGCATAAAATAGATAAATATATAAGAATTATATTCTTCAATTTTTTTATTAGGTGTATTTTTTTTAATCCAGGAAACGTTTAGTTATTTTCTTAAAAAAATAAATTATATATAAATATATATATATATATATATATATATATATATATATATATATATATATATATATATATATATATATATATATATATATAGTAAATATGATTTTCCCCATTCTCGCCCCACAATAACTGGAGAAAGAAGCACGAAACCGAGCGACTCCTTCCTTCGGCTTCGTCTTCGTCTTCGTCTTCGTCGTAGGCTATTCACATCTGTGTTCGGTAGTCTATTCGGCTTGCCACCATGGTTCTGGAGGTCTGAACTCGAATACTCCATGATTAAGAAATGATTTTCGATCTAATAGTCTTGCCATGGTTTCAGCCATCGATTAATAGCTAGGGTTTATATTAAAACTTGCCCTGTTCTTTCAGGCAACCATGATTTGCATCGACAATTCGGAGTGGATGAGGAATGGTGACTACGCTCCAACTCGATTCCAGGCTCAAGCAGATGCTATCAATCTTGTATGCGGAGCTAAAACGCAGGTAATCTTCATGTGATGAAATTCAGGTTCTCAGGATTTCTTTCTCTACTTCATTGCTGATGTTATTTTAAGTTGATTTCACTCGGATGGACTTCTTCTGCATATTAGTTATGATATTCTAGTTTTCGGTGTTCATCCCTGCTTCTTGTCAAAGAACTTGAGATATCGTTGTTTTTTCAGGCAAATCCGGAAAATACTGTGGGCTTGCTCACTATGGCGGCTAAAGGGGTCCGTGTTCTAGTCACTCCAACTACTGATCTTGGGAAGATCTTGGCCTGTATGCATGGTATGACCTTTTGATGGAATGTCTATTCTTTTTCATTAGTAGTCGAAATTGTCTGCCTTTCATATGGGTTTGCATTGTCAATAGCATTGTTTGTAGAAGTTGCAGTGTATCTGGAAAATTCAACAACCTTTTATTATTTAAATTTCTCAATTCTTTAAATATCAAGATGGCTGCCGTGGCTAATTTGTCTCACATCTAAGATTGTAGTGCATTGAACTTTTTGAATAACTGCAACCTTAGGATGTGGGAAAACAAAAGAGAAAGCCTATTATCTTGATAACATGACTTCAAGATGTCAACAAAGTTAATCAACCTGATTTTGTGATGAGTTTGAATGGCATCATGGATTTCAAATGGTTGTTGGCATGCTATGAAAGTCTAAAATTTCCCTTGTCAATAAAATTAATGTATGAAGTGTATTAGGTTGCAAGAGTGGCATGTATGCTTCATTTGTTCTTCTATAAATCTATGTGGAGAGATCATATGAGTTAGATTATTCATTGAGGTTTCTTTTTGTCGTATGCTAAGGCTTAAGCTTTTCATGCAAACTTCACATCTTACTTTTGAAGGTTCCCTTGTGCTTCTCCTTGACGTGTCGCCATAATCTTTTTAGTGCTACTTACTAGTTCACCAGACACTAATTCAGCTCTTATCTCTATAGCGGTGGAAGGTTAAAAGCTTCCATATATATCCTCGTGTTCTTGTGCTAATCTTTTATGCTTTTAGGTCTGGAGATTGGGGGTGAATTAAATCTGGTGTCAGGAATCCAAGTTGCTCAATTGGCACTCAAACATCGCCAAAACAAGCATCAACAGCAGAGGATCATAGTTTTTGTTGGAAGGTACTAATTAATAAGCAATTTATTCATCATAAGTTTGTTTAAAAGTTCTGCAATTTCATTGCCTTGTTTTGTGCATGGTAGTCCAATTAAGCATGAGAAGAAGTTGTTGGAGGCTATTGGAAAAACATTGAAGAAAAATAGTGTTGCCCTCGATGTTGTCGATTTTGGGGAATCTGATGATGGAAAATCTGAAAAATTGGGTGCACTTGTTGCTGCAGTTAACAAAAATAACAACAGTCACATAGTTAATATTCTTCCTGGACCAGCTGCTCTCTGGATGCACTATTAAGGTATGTTGAAGCATTAATGATTTGTATAACATTTATTTATGATTTATCATAACCTTATTCTAAATATTTGGCATTTATAGTACCCCATCTTCGGGTGATGATGGAGGTAGTGGTTTTGCTGCCGCCGCAGCCGCCGCTGCAGCTGGTGGTTTGTCTGGATTTGAGTTTGGTGTAGACCCTAATATAGAACCTGAACTAGCTCTTGCATTGAGAGTTTCAATGGAAGAGGAGAGGGCTAGGCAAGAAGCAGCTGCCAAAAAGGCTGCTGAGGATGCTGCTAAACAAGAGAAAGGTGATGGCCTAGCTTCAAGATCTCAGGATGTAATGATGGCTGAGCCAGTTAACACTTCTGCTCCTGTCAAAGATGATAGAAGACATGATTTGACGGTCTGTGTGACACCCTTATTTTTATTGTCTTGAGTTAGTTTGCATATATCTTCTTATTGTTTTATAATAATTGAAGGGTGGTCATACTAGTGTTTGTACCCAAAACCGACTCCTCATACTTGTCTACACTTTCATAAATTATTCTCTAATTTATGAAACATTGATTAGGTATGGTTAACAGTTGGTAGAAGTTTTTTATTCTCAACAGAAAACTTGTGAGATTTCATGAATCCTTTGATGGGCAATTAATTGTTGTGAGCTATGAAATTGTTGTAGGAAATGTCAATTTTAAATGTATTTCTTACAAGGGTTGATTTGCAAGGGATCTACTAGTTATGTTGATAAACTTGCAAGTTTGAGTTTTGAATATATATGTTAGGCACAATTGAAACATGTTATGATATTGTACTTGTTGGTGAAGGTTCAACAAGTTGTATTTGGGCTTTAATAAGCTTTAGGAATATAACATCTAACTTGTGGTATACTTCCTTGTTGTTTTGTTTCACATATGGTTATAAGATGATTTGAATTTAGGGTGCATGAGACTTACATAATTAATTGAGAAAAGAAGGGTGTGTGAAATAGGGATTTTGTAGAGGAATTGAGGATATTTGGCCTATTATTACTTTTGAGAGAGAGTCGGCTTGATCTTTTGAATCCATAACCTAGGGTTTTGGGTGGCCCTAGATGACCAATGAGATGAGATGGAGGGCTTGGGAGGGCCCAAGAGAGAGAGAAGAGAGAGAGATTGAGGCAACACTTTATTGACTTATGGCTTGATTATTGTATCTTAAGGCAAAATTTATTTTATTGACTTTTAGCTTGAATGTTACATCTTAATTTCTCCTAATTATTGAAAAGTAGGAGCTAATCCATATATATCCATAGTACAACTAAAAGCATAGATAGAAGAAATCATATCTTAAATATCTTACATTCATTTTAGTTATGATTAATTTTAAAAACTAATGTAAGCTAGTGGATAAGACTTGTACTGGTCATTGTGCTTAAGCTAAGGAAATGCAGATAATCTTCTCTTTAATTATGAGAATATTCCATTAGATCTCTCTATAAAGGGTGGTCAGTTATGTAAGATAGTAACAATGATTTTGGGTAGTTTTCTTCATTATCTTTACTTGTATTTTCTCCCCATTTTTGGTTTTTGTAGTTATTTTTAAATTTTAATTTTCATTTTCATAATTAATTTGAATAAATAAAAAAAACTTGATTGATTTGTTTTCAGAAATTCAGTATTCCCGTAACGCGAGAAAAAGGATATTTTTGAATAAATAAAAAGTTAAAACCGGATAAAAGCATAACGGCGGGACTTATTGTAGGGTGGTACATTATAATAATGTAGACGAGGTTTAAACCCTCACCCATTTTATTATATTTCCTTTTGCAAATGCAATTGATCTTATAATATTAATAACACATGAATAAGATCAACCGCTTGACTAATGATATTGATTGTTATTACATTATTACGAAAATTATTTTGTCCTAGCAAAGGAATCTTGTCCATCTCATGCGATCATGTCGATGATTCTTGTAGTCAATAATATGATTTTTTTTGGTAGAATCAATTTTGATGCGGCTTTATGATGAGGTTGCAATATTTTGATTGATCACGTATTAATTAATCCTAAAAGAAGCTAAAGTTGATCCATCATTCTAGTGAGTTGCACCTACATAAAAAAAGATTAGTACAAAGAATTTATTTATTTTTCATATTTTTGAAGCACCTTCATAAAAGCTAGTTGTTGTCTTTGAGTCCATCAAATCTATACCAATATTATGTTTGACCTTCTAAGTATGTTGTTAACGTACTTTAATCATCACCTTGTGCTCTAATTTGATGTTTATTTTGCGGTTCTCTTGTGCCAAATCAATGTCCCTATAGACTCTTGGATGATATGTTGACTCCTTTATGTACATATTAACCACTAGATACACAAAGTTTGCTTTTTTGATCATTTCGTTCGATCTTCATCTTCATTCTTTATAGGTTGACTCTCTTTATGTTGGTGGTAGCAACATGCCAACAAGCTTTTCAAAAGCAACCATTTTGGTAGTTATTTGTTCAACCATCTATTTGGGCATGCTTTTGAAATTTAAGATAGACTTCCAGTTTCATACAAATTCTCTCAAGAATTCAACTCTTGGCAAATGAGTAGAGTGAGAACGCTCAACTAAGGGACTCTTCAACTATATAAAAGAGAAAAAGTGATTGAATAGGAACTTACTTCACTTTCTTCTAGCTTGAATTTTATGTCTCGAGGCCTCTTATTTATAAAAAGTTTGGAGGCAATTCATATCTATCTATGTTTCAACCAACTACATTAGGAAAGCTTATCTTAATTAGCCTGATTGATTTAAATTATTGATAACATTAAAAACTAATTTAAGCTAATGGATGGAGCACATTCTTATCTCAGTGCTTAAAATAAGGAAATGAAGATAACCATAAGCTTAAATTAAGGGATTATTACATTGGATCTCTCCTTAAAATGTTGTATACTATTTAAGATGAGGAGCATTTTGTGGAGTGAATGTCAGATAGTTTCCATGATTCTTTCTCCTTGAATTTCTCTCCTACTGGCTGACCCCTCCTATTTTGAACTTCAAATTGCAATTTCCACAATTAAGTTGCCATTTTATATTTGCAATTTTTTTCTTGGACTTGTAATGTTTTCTTGATTGACCCCTAGATTATAAGACGTCCAAATAACTAGAGAGATTCTCATTGGTACAGTAGTTGATGCATGGATCCTGTAACAAAGTAGCAAAATAATGTAGTGAATTCATTCTTTTCCTTGAGCACCATGAAATACCTCCATTATGATGAAAGGTACAAAAGCTTTTAGGGACTGTTTTCCTAGTTAATGGCACGCTGAATACTTTTCCATGATGCTTGAGAAGAAAAAAAAGCACATCTTCTATTGAACTGAATTTTTTCTGGGATGCATTTCTTTTATTTTATTTTTTTTGTCAGTTTATGTAAATGATACTTTCATGAATTCCTTTGCTACTCTGCCATTATCAATGAAAATTTCCTCAATCATTTGGAAACTGTAGTTTTCTTGGAAAATTTTCTGTAAAGAATTTGTGCTCTGATTTTATCAAGAGATAGTTCCATCACTCATCAGTGTTGCATGTCAGTCAGCTATATTTGCCTTAAAAGAATTTGAGGTGGAAGTAAGGCAGTGGTAAGAAGTGTGTATGTTATGGTCGGTTTTCTTTTAGTTCTCTTTACCCACTGCCAGCAGTTTTCTTCTTGCAGATTGGATTTGTTATTGAAAAAATTGGGTTTGATCCATCGCAGTTGTTCTGTTGGATTGAGGCTTAATTTTTTTCTTCTAAAGCTCCTCCTATCATTACTTTTCTGCTAATGTGCAGCCGGACTGCCATGTCCTCTCCCAAATGTTGATCTTCATTTCTGTCATAAAGGGCCAAGGGTTTAGGATTTAGGGGAGTGGTAAGCTTGCTGCCAGAAACTACAAAAGCAGCAGCTGTTTGAAGGTTTGAGAATGAAGAGTGCGTTGGAGCATCTAGCAGCTATTCGGATGCAAAAACAAGATTACCTTCATGGCCGCATTTTCATGTGTGATGCATCCTCTAGACGAGAAATTAAAGGAGAGCACTGGTTCTGTGTATACAAAAACATATAGATTGTGACTAGATGCAGTGGAAATAAGGACCGGTGTTAGAGGCTCCTCCTGGTTAGATTCTGGATGTGTATTCTTGTTCTTGATAATTGATAGTGGAAAATGGCTTGGCCTGATTTTTTTTTCATAAATAATTTGGATGTTCTCATAGTTTTTTTGAGAGACTTGAGCATTTTTTTTTTGGGATTACTCATGAATTTTGCTTATATTACCAAGTAGCAAGTTGACAAAGTTGATTAGTTTTAATCTCGTTGATGAACCAGTATACGAACTTTTGCACTTGACATATAGAAGCAAGTTGATGGTTCTAATTTCTTACACCTTTTATATACTGGCATGGGATGCTTTAGTGTGGGGATGTCACTTTTCTTATATGGGAGTTGTTGTATTCTCATTTATTTAGCATTCTTTGTGACAATGAATTTAAAAATCTCCTAGAATCATGTATCTTTATCTGGGCCTAGTCTTTCTAATTAGAGTAATACTACTTTCTAATGAATAATCCCCAGATAAATTCTAGACCAAGAAAGCTGCGAAGCAATTTGAGGTTATTACTCTATTTTCAACTGCTTTAAAGTTGCTGGAAGGCTTGAGAGACTTGTTTGAAAGCACCACCTTAGGAAGTCTATGCGCATAGAGATAGCATGCATAGCTTTTGTTGTAATAGTTTTTCTAGTAATATATTACTATTGTTAGTAGACATTGTGATATTATAAAGTTTCTGTGCTTGGTTGATGTTGGCAGGATGATGAGACTGCGTTGCTACAACAGGCTCTAGCAATGTCTATGGATGATACCAAGCCTGATAGTGAAGTTGCAGTCGATGCTAATATGTTGGATGCCACTGCTGACCAAGACGTAACTTCTGGTTAGTTTTGCATTTACTTAAATATTATATTTATGATATGGTTTGTTCATATGTTCTGTCTGGTTTTCAAACTCTTCACATGGTTTTGCAATTTGTTCTTTGTGGCTTGCATGCATTTATGTTTCTCACTAGAATGGTAGAATATTTTCTTGAGAAAGACTATCCTTGGATATCTTCACTGCATGTCTAAGCAGAATTTATGAAATTTAATGCGGTCAGCATGTTTATTTTGATTGTGGGAGTTGCTTTAAATTTTTTATTATATTGTGAAACTTAGAATGGTTAAAGACATATATGGTAAAGGAAATTCCCAAATTTCTTACACAGATGGGCTTTGATAGGGAAGTCCTATCTTATATCACGATTTTTTGCTTTTGTAAAATGATTAGTTTTATTGATGGATGATCTGTTTATGTAGAATTGAAGTGTAATGTAATGCCACCAATTAATACTTTGGCAAATGGATAATTTTATCAACATTTTATTTCGCAGATTTTAAACTGTAGGAAACATGCATCAGTTGCTTAAGGTATGTTAACTCATGCGGGGATATAGATGTACAAACCCAACTACCTGTCTACTTGTTTGCGTGGCTAACCACAAGCTCGGCTTGTTCACTATCTTGTATGAATTCATTCTTTGGAGTAAATGGATGACTGTTTTGTGGAAACGGAATCACTTGGAAATTAACACTAGGGTTGTCAATGATATTACATATTTTTATTTGATTAATTAGTTTTAAAAAGTGTATGTGTACTTATTTATTCCTCACCAATCTCTCAGTGTTGTTTTGAATGCTCACAACAAGAGGTTAAATTGGGTTCCGAAAGGTTTCAATAATTGTTTTTGTGGTTTTCCGTTTGATCAATTAGTTAAAGGTATTCCGAGCATTTTCTTATGCTGCATAAAACTTTTCCTCTTTTTTTTTCCTTCCTGCTTGCTGTTGAGAGTAAGCATTCTTTCTGTTTTTGAATCTTCTTGTGCTCAACGGTAAATTAACCTCTAGATTGCTGAAAACAGCAATCTGGACTGTTTTTCTTTGCTAGACTGCAAATACTCTCACTTTATTGTTCCAACTTCAATGTTATAAGCGGATCAGTGACAGAACACACACAGGGCAACAGTGGGGTGGTAGAGCAATCTCATGGATCAAGAGGACAATTAGCAACAGATGACAGCAAGTTAGCAACAAGAACAGCTGTGACTATGGGGAGAATCAATGCAGCTGTAGAAGTCGGCAACTGTGGTCTACAGTGCTGGGTATTGTAACAGCTATGCAGTTGCAGCTTATGCTACAGTAAAGTAGTCGAAATAAAGGATAAGAGGGCACTTTTATTCGGGAGAAGTTCTAATTTTTGGAAGATAATTGCAGGAATGGTTCTCCAGGAGAAGAGGACACGATTTTATTATTTTTTTAATGTTGAGGAGAATTTCAGTGAAGTTGCATCTTTTTAGAGCTTTTTTGTTCTCTGAGCTGGGTTGCATTTCGTTTTAGTAGTTTTCTACAAATGTCTAAATTCATAATTTGAGTGTAATATTTGGTTTGACTTATTTTTATGGTAATATCTCTTCCCTCTTTTGTGTTTGCCAAAATTAGTAAGGGTGACTATTTAAGCTCTCTCTTCAGTCATGAAGATTCTTCCACTTTTGACAACTCTTGCCCTATTGCTTTTTTAGAGGTAGATGTAGGTTCGCTTTGCCCATGTAACTCATCATAATGTTGTCCACCACAATCACAACTGTTTTTTCCTCACCTTCCATTATTTTGGGGAAGGGTTTAGGGTGTTGTACCGAATAATTTTTTGCCGACCCCACTTAGTGGGATAAATGCATGTTGTTGTTGTTGTTGTATGTAACAGTGATCATTAAAATTTCTAAAGCCATTAGTTTTGTATGAGAAAGAACCATCACTAGTCTTTCCTTCTTTATTTTGGGGAATGATCTCTCTTCGGATGGTCTCGAGTATTCTTCCTTTGCCTTGTTTCTTGCTCTTAATCGCCATCATCGCCATTTGCCATCGTTCTAGCCAGATTGAGATATTTGGTTTGGGAACAATTGAGATCGGTGGTTGGGAAGTTCATTTGCAATATGCAAATAAATCCCAATGCACTTCATTGAAGTTTTTACATCTTTAAAGTTTACTCCCAAAGTAGCCATTTGGCATTGGCCACTTCTAACGATTTTCAATGTACCCATTGTGTATAATTCTCATTATATCAATTATTAGAATATCTTCATACTCATCTTTTGATGGTTATTCATCTTTACGTGGGATTTCTATGATGCTGATGCATGATGACTTGATTTCAGTCTTATGATGATGACCTTGTCATTGGTGCTATACTCATTCAAGGTGTTTCAAATTCAATTTCTTACAAAACAGCAAAGGAATGAAGTGATGACAACACATAATGAGGCATGGACATACAACAAATATGGAGAGCAACAACATGGATCAAACCACTAATCAGTGGTAGATGGTTGCATGAGCAGCAGTGGTAGCAAGGAGAAACAACGTAGTGATAAGAGTCTTTAGTGATTGTGCTATGGTAAAGTAGGAAAAATAGAGAGAAGTGTTTTTCTTTGGGAGAATTTCCAAATTTGGATTTTTTTATTGACATTATTGTCGGAACTTCATTGCTATAAATAAGAAATATATTTGGGATTTTATCAAATCCAAACATAAATAAACTCTAATAATAGAGAAAATCGTATCTAGAATAATGAACTTGTCAAGGTTAAACTAAATGAAAATTCAGATAAGAATTTTCTAAATTGAATCTAAACAGGAATTACAAATTATCCAAAAAAAATTTACAAATTCAATGCATCCATATTTTACCATAATCCAAAATTTTTATCAACATCCTTGATTTTAGAGTTACTCCCTTGTATGATGTGCCTATAGCCTCTTAGCAATATTCTGTTTGATCTCTACAGTATATCTGAGATTCACCTCTGCTAGCAATTCTCTTGGAGAAATATAATAGTTAATATATATATTTGATATTGCAGACTATTGTACTTTGATGTGCATCTCTCATAATAGTAGAGGATGTTGGGAAGAGATTCCTTGTTCTTTGGTAAATGGGTGATTTACTTGGAGCATAAGTGTACCAATTGTTGCTTTGTGTAGTATTTTATTTTGAACTAGTTATTTGGAAATTATAAAGAATTTGCAGGAAACATGATATAATTGATATGATGAATTTCATGATTTGTATTTTGACAAATGCAATTGTACACCTATGTAACCCTTGTGTACACAGTCACACATATGATTGCTTACTTTCATAAGAATTTGATAATTTGAAATATGAAATTTGATTGATCTAGACAAATTCGAACCCACCCATCTGTTGAATAACTGACGATTGAATTGTGGTCCAATAAGGAAAAGCTGGCCCGAAGTCGGGCTAGTTGATTGAGCCTTGGAGTCTATTGTTTCATTTAGACCATTTTAGGATTGCATTTTTAAAAAAAATTGTTGTTCCTAGATGTCATGCTAAGGAATTATTCAATGCGTATATTATTATGGATGTAGGTGGCTAGAATTTGAAATTTTTGGTTATGACTTTAGAGCTTTATGGAGATATTTTCTCCTTAGTTTAGATAAGTTTGCTTAGACTTTTGCATTTTTGCAGGTATTATGTCTATGGTTCTTACATTTAGTTAGGGCATTTTTCTCTATCTATATTGTCAATTGATTCATTTTAATAAAAGAAAAAAAACAAATTTTAGATTGGAAAATGCCAAATTTCAAATCTCTCTCTCCTTCTCCTCACTATCTCTTCTCTCTCCTGGTTGATATCCTCAAGACTAAACTATAGTATGCCATTTCTTTCCATAACATTTTTTTTTTTGGCAAGAATTGAAGGCCTAGAAGGCTTGGAATCATCCAAGAGCAGCCAAACTTCACTTTGGAGGTCCTAGTTATCCAAAATCTTTCACTAAATTATGAAGTATTATAAGGAAAACATTTGTAATTTATTGGAGAGGAATTATATCAATAAAGAAGGGGAAAGAGTGAACCACTAATGGGTTTATCCATAATCTCCTTTCATCTTTATATATGGACTCCTGGATCACTGACAAATGATGTACTTTATTGAATTCTTCTCAGGATCTTTTAATCAACAAATATTTAAAGAACGAAGTTTGAAATGGGTATAAATTTGTGTTTCCCATTTTAAAAATGGCTGCGTTTGCTTATTTGGTGTTGTCAAATATGGAGGATGGGTTTTGTCATTTTATGCAACGAAACTGCTTGCTAATTGAGGAGTTATGCTCAACTAAAAACACACTTGAGTCATTTATTATTAATATTCTGTAGTGGAGTTTGTTTCTAATTTGAAGTGATTTATTGGGCTTCCTGTATTTGAGCTTGTGCTGAACTTTGGTTGATTATTTTGAGTCCATGATATGGTAGGGCGGATAAAGGTTCTTGCTGTAAAAACTCGTGTTCCAACTGTTGTGATTAAACACTGAAACCTACTCATGCATGTATGAATAACCTTTCTTATTTAACTGTTGGAATCTCAACATTGTTCCACTTTAAATGTTAACACAACGTTAAATAATATTCTCATTTATTTGGACTGTTTGATTTGGGTTGCCTTTTCTTTATATTTTTTGTTTGATCATTAATTTATTATCATATAATGAGCATATTATATCTGTGATATTTTGAAACTGATTTTGTAAATTCCTCTCTACGTTTTCTTGTTCTTGAAGCATGCTTTGTGGTCAACCCTTTCTATAATGCGTAGAGGATTATATAATGTTGAATAGTCATTCCCCATACTGGAACCTTCCACATTCTTTTTTATCTTATCGCACTCTAGAAATTGTGATACCTGGATTGCCCAATATTTATATGAGGCTTGGTTATATTCATGGTTTTGTTTAAATCGTTTTGGTTGTTTCCACAACGACCCTAGATAATGCATTTAAATCACGATAGGAGCCCAAACCTCGTAATTGGTAGTAACCTCAAGCGCTGAATGCATATTTTTTTAGAGATAGGTAGACTTATGGCCATGACCTAACTTCATTTTCTACTCTAATCTCACCCGCCCGTGTAGAGAGGGAAAAAGGAAAATTGTGGCCGGAAGGATTTCCACGAAGAAGTTGCGATGACAAAGGATTCTGAAATGCACCCTATACCAATGCACACATACTATAGCCTGCGTTTTCTCTCTTGATTTCAAAGCCCAAGTCGTCTAACCAGCCATAAGCCAATATGCAATTTTTTTTTTTTTTTTTTCAAATCAAGCAAATAGCTATGAAGAGCATCATTTGTCAGTCCTGATAATAGGAGCTCATATAGCTTATGAATTCAAGTTTTCTTTTAAACATTTGCAGAACTTTCTCTTTCTGTTTTCTTATCATTTTTGTAGCAGTCAGTGCTTGCCTGTGTTTATTGAAATTTTAACTTTCTGTTAAACTAGAAATTTAAGCTATTGGGATGCGAATATATTAGATATTCATGCATAGGAAGTTCAAATCAGTGTAATAATTCATGCAATCTTGCAATGTGCAGCCCAACAAACGTCTGCACAGGAAAATGCCAAAGATACGCCAGAGCCATCTGAGATAAGCAAGGTTCTGGAGGATCAATCGTTTGTTTCATCCATTCTGAACTCGGTATATGTTTCAGCTCAAGTTATATTTGTTGTTGGTTATTCTTTTATTAGCAATAATGTAACACTAATTAGTAATCAACTTACTCTTGACAGCTTCCAGGTGTTGATCCCAATGACCCGTCTGTGAAGGATTTACTGGCATCTTTACAAAGCCAAACAGAGGTTTGTTTGTTCCCCAATTTTCATTTCAAGAAGCGTCTCAGGTTTTGTTACTTTCCGTTTATGTTTTATATCAATTTATGTTTGTCTTTAGAAAACAAATCTTTTTTCTTCAATTTCTTTCATTCTATCTTCTAGTTTGACCAACAATAGTGTAGCTCCCACTTCTTGCATATACAGTGTCCTTATTTATTTACTGCGGTTTTGTTCATTATCCTTGTGAGCTAAGAGATGTATCGCTAACATGTTTGATTTCCCAAACCTTCAATTGGTACGTTGAGTACATCATTCTGACTAGGCTTATGGCGTCGTTTAAACAAAGTCGAAGTGGTTTCATTAGCTTGCTCTTTTTTTATTATTTCTCAGCATGCAGCGTGTTTTTTTTTCTAATGGGGATGCAAATGCTTATGTTTGCAGACTTCTTTTCAGTACCCATTTTGTATTTCCATAGTGTATTCCTTGTTTATGAAGTAGAACACTAAGTGCCTGAAGCTCCCTTCTTAGATTGGAATATTTTCATCTCTAATAATTATCATTGCAAGAATTCAGTTTTATTTCTTTATGAATATATCCTTCTACATTATCACATTGGTTCACCAACATCTTTATTTTGACAAACTTTACGTTGATCAGTCCATTCTTTAGCGTTGTGTGGAATTTGGCCTGATATTCATCAAAATATTTTTCTGTTGATTTATAGTCTTGTTTGTTAAATATCTAAATAAAAAAGAAATCTTTAAATTAGCTTGATTTGTCATGATTTTTCTCTTGAGGACTGGAGTTTGGCGCCAAAATGATTAACTCAGTTTTGCCACCAAACAAAATGTGATGGCTGAGTATGGATGTGCCGATGTGGTGCTGGTCGCTAGGTGGGAAGTTCTACTTGATGAGACACTGTCTGTTTTTTTTTTCAGTTTTTTTTGCAGCAGAATCATTTTACTGATTTTAACCTTGATTTCCGAGAGCTCTTTGTTAACATTTGTTAAGTTTTGGTCCAACTTCTGCTAGAATTTTGTTTTGATGTTGGAAATGAAATTTCATTTAATAGTGTTTTTCCAGCCATCGTAAAAGCTAATCATGACATGAATCCTTTAAATCATGTGTTAATGCTAGGGCATCCCCCAAGCGTCTTTGCAAGAATCTGATGAAAATGTGCTAGAGCCGCATCAGAGTCGATGTTAAATAAGCAAGGGTTCTCACATTATGGACGGATGCGGGCAAAGAAGGTAGTCCATAAAATTAGAATTAGGTTAAGATCTTGGAATATAAGTACTCTTACAGGTAAATTAATGGAATTAATAGATATTATGGTTCATAGAAAGATAAATATTTTATGTGTTCAAGAAACTAAATGGGTTGGGAGAAAGCCGGAGATTGATAGTTTAGATTTTAAACTTTGGTATTCAGTAAAAGTCGAATTAGAAATGGTGTGTGTGATTATAGATAAAAGTTTGAACAATATATAAATATTAATAGATGTGGAGATAGGATTATAAATTTTAAAGATTATTGTTGATATTAAGATTATCAAATGTTATAAGTGTATACTCAAGTAGGTTTGGAGGTAAGCAAAAGAAAAATTTTGGAATGAATTAGAGGGATTAATACAAAGATCTCTTGAAGAAAAAGTATTTATTGGAGGAGATTTAAATGGGTGTTGGTAGAGTGGTAGAAGATTTTAAAAGTATTATGGATTTGTGGTGTGAAGAAGGTGACATATTAGATTTTCTTTTAAATTTATGATTTTGTAATTCTTAACACTTTATTTAAAAAAAAGACATGACGATTATTACTTATAAAAATGGATATAGTAAAACATAGATTGATTATTTTCTGATAAAAAAATATCGATTGTAAAGATTGTAGGAAGGCAAAATTCAGTGAAAATCTAAAATCATTGATTGTAGTTTTAGATTTTAAGATGAAAAGTTATAAGAGAAAAAATAAACCAAATTATTGTCACCAAAATTAGATGGGATACTTAAAGAAACAAATAAAATATATTTTTTAAGAGCAAAATAAGAGATTAGAATTTAGGATGTCTTAGGAAGCTAACATTATGTGGAAAAAAATAGAAAATTGAAATTAAGCAGTTGTTAAAGATGTCTTGAAGAATCAAAGGAAAAGTTCTTTAATAAGAATAGTTGATGGTGGAGTCGAGTGTATGCGAAATGATAAAAAATAAAGTATTGTTATAAAACTTGGTTTAGATGTAAAATGTAGAATTGAGAAAGATATAAAGTGGCTGTAGAGATTAGAAACAATATATGATCTGAAAAATTTATTTTTAGTGATTTATACTGATAGATTAGATCAACCGAAGGTGAAAGATAGAGAAGTAAAGATATAGTTAGTGAGGTATATTAAGGATGAAAATAATAAAATATTTTTTTAGAAAGGATATTGAAAATAGATGGATGAGGTATTTTGATAAACTTTTCAATGATGAAAATCGATTGATTTTAACCTTAATACCCTAAACAAAAATAAAGAATTTCATTTTTTATCGTCAGATTAGTAAATCTAAAGTTAGTGAAGCTTTAAAGAAAATGAAATGTGAAAGCGACATGGGATAATATTTGAAGTGTGGAAATGTTTAGGAGATCAAGGAATTTCTTCTTACAAATCTTTTAATGTCATTTTAAAGACTAAAAGATGTTAGATGAGTGGAGAAAGAGTTTGTTGGTTCTATATTTAAGAATAAAGGTGATGCACAAGAGTGTGCAAATTATAGAGAATTAAGTTAATGTGTCATGCATTAAAATTATGAGAGAGTAATTGAGCATAGGTTACAATGTGATACGAAGTTTCTCAATCGTTTGGTTTCATGCGAGGTAGATCTACTATGGATGCTATATATTTGTTAAGGGGTTTGATGGAGAAGCATAGAGAAAGTAAGGAGGATCTACATATGATATTTATTGATTTAGAGAAAGCTTATGATAAAGTTTCAAGAGATGTTATTTGGAGAGTTCTTTACAGAAAGGAGTTAATATTGGTTATATTCAAGTCATTAATGTATACTAGAGTATTTACTTGTGTCCAAACACAAGGAAGATTGATAAAATATTTTCCTATTTGGTTGGATTAAATCAAGGATCATCTTTAAGCCCTTATCTTTTACTTTAGTTATGGATGTTCTTACTAGGCATTTACAAAAGATGTACCTTGGTGTATACTTTTAATGACATTCTTCTTGTTGATAAGACTAGAGAGGGACTCCACTTGAATTATGGAGGACAACTCTAGAGTCTAAAGGTTTTCGTTTAAGTAGATCTAAAGCGATATATGGAGTATAATTTTAGTTGTAGAAGTTCTAGTAGTGTTGTGACATTAGGTGATCAAGTCATTAATAAGAGTGTTTTTAGATATTTAGGCTCTATTGTTCAAAATGATGGTGAAATAGATGGAGATGTTATTAGTAGGATTCAAGTTGAATGGTTGAAGTGGAGGAATGCATCGGCTATTATGTGATAGAAAAGTTTCACTTAAACTTAAGGAAAATTTTATAAGATGGTGGTAAGACACACAATGACTTATGGTGCAGAATGTTGGCCAATAAAAGCATAAGACTGTTAAGTGTTACAGAGATGAGGATGCTTAGGTGGATGAGTGGCTTTACTCTTAGAGATAGAATGCAAAATGAATATATTCGAAAAAGTTGGAGTAGCTCAGGTAGATAAGATTAGGAGAGTCACCTTAGATGGTTTGGCCACATAAAGCGTCGATGACAGATTAGGAGAGTAGATGCATTAGATTTCTTTATGTTAAGAAAGGTAGAGACTAAAAGACTTGGTTAAGATGTATAAAAAAATGACCTTAGTATACTTGATTTAAATGAGAATTTGACACATAATAGGAATGGAGGCGAAGGATTCATGTAGACCCCCTAGTGGGATTAAGGCTTATTGTTGTTGTTGTTGTGTGTTTTCCAACCATCCTTTTATTTAGTAAATGGTTATTTTAAACCACAGTTGGAAAGCTCTTGACCTTCAAATTACAGTTTATAATCTTCTCAATTTAAAGTTCACCTTAAAATACTTGCATCTCATGCACATGAATAATTGAGTTGCATTTTTTTTTTGTAAACAAATTTGACTTGGAAATTCTTCCATCTGGTTTCACAACATGATTCATTTGCTTTTCTTCAAGTGATGTTTCATTTTGGGCCTAGCAACCCCTTTTTTGTTGTAACTTGTGAGTTCTTATTTCGTCAATTATAGGCTACAACTATAACTCTGTTTTTAAAAGCATCAAGTGCACAAGGCAATCAAGCAATATGGCTATCGAATGTTCTAAGTGCTACCAAGGCAATATGGCTATATCGATTGTTCTAAGTGCTAGGTGTCACCATAAATACTTGATTGAGTGAAATGGGCTACTAAAAAAGAAAGTTATGTTACCTATAAATTTACTTTAATTATAAGGGACTTTTATATTGTAAAATGGCGATTATAACATTTAATTATGTTAAAATAGTTATGTTTCATTTTCTTCGAAGTTCAAATATCTTGTTAAATAGATTATTTAAATAAAGAATATTTAAATTATCAAAGTTATTTTTTTGTAGTGTATAACTTGTGTTTTATTATTTTTTGTGCTTTAGCACAAATTTTATGCTAGATAGATTTGATTCCGGATCTTAGTAGCAACTGTCTAAGTCTTTACCTACTAAGCTAGTTGGTACTTACAAATTGGATTTATAGCTCTTTATGTTTTTATTTTTTTACTCATCCTCTATACCATCAACATTTACTACTATCATGCTTATAATAGATCAACTTGTTTTCAATGCCACAAGTTTGTTTTATGACCATCTTCTCACATCATTTAATGTCCACTTATCAATGATCATCATAAAAGAATAATTCATCTTAACATTTAAAGGATTAGCATAGATTTGTTAATTCGAGGCAAGGAATTCAACTTGGCTCATCTTAATAATATCACTCGCTTTGGAGTTGTGCAAACCACCATATAACATTACCATCTAAGCTCCTAGGTGATCATATGCTATGCCTTCAACGACATTGCTACAATTTATTTGGTAAAACTTGACATATATAATTTTGCATGCTTGAAATATTTTTTGTTTTGTTCAAGTTCTTTCTTTATCTAGCTTTTTATGTGTGGAGAATCAATCTATCTCCATATTCACTTTGATAGATGGTTCAATCCATAATTTAGAGCCAAATGAAATCTTCATTGCCAATTGAACCTTTAAATCAATTGGGATTTTTTTTCAACCTATATTCCTCTTATATTATAAAGATTTTAAAATTTCTAAAAAAATCTCATGTATTTATCCCTAGCCTCGTCGTCATTGCCTCCATGACTTTGGAGCCTTTATCATTGTTTTCTCATTTTTGTTGGAAAAGATGAATGATACTATGGATTTACACCACATTCGGTTTCTTGAGACTCATAACTATCCTTGAGTTTTCTTTCCTTGAAATTGATGTTTATGTGTTCATTAGTGGATGTTAGTTCTTGGTCCTCATTTCTCATGAATGTCATGGTCTTCAACAAACTACTCTTGTACTTTACTCTTATATTTTCTTGATAGTTTACTTGCAAGGTTGATATGCTATGATTGATCTCATACTTCTATTCACAAACCATCCTTGTCATATTGTTGTTCTAATCTTCACAAGGTATACTTGTCATATATTAACTATTCTTGAGTTTTTTTCCTCAATGTTGATGTTTGTTTGTTTATTGGTTGTTCTTAATTTTCAAAGATATCTATCTTTAAAAAGATCGTGCACTTCTCTTGATACTGCTTACAAGGTTGATGTTGATGATTGACCTTACACTTATACTCATGAGCTATCATAGCCATATAACTGTTTTAGTACTAATGAGCTATTATTGTCATATTAGCTATCCTTAAATTTTCTTCCCTCAAAGTCAATGTTTGATTGCTCATTGGTGAGTCTCAATTCTTCGTCCTCAATCTTTAAGGATGTCATGATTTTCAACAAATTATTCATGAACTATACTTGATAGCTTTGGCATGGCTGATTTTGATGATTGATCTCATGCTTCTACCACAAGTTATCCTTGCCATATTTTAGTTTTAATATTCATGAATTATCCTTGCCATATCATTTTTCCTTGCATTTTTTTCTCAAAGTTGATGTTTGCTTGTTCATTAGCTGGTTTCATTTTTAACTCTCAATCCTTAGGCATGTCATGACCTTCAACAACGTACTTATGTATTCTACTTGACAATGTCTTATGGTTTATGCTAATGATTCACCTCCTACTTCTACACATGAGCTTTTTTGGCCATATTATAGTTTTAATACTCATGAGCCATCCTTATATTAAATGTCCTTAAGAGTTTAATTTTGTCAAAGTTGTTTTTTTTTTTTTAGTGGGTCTCAATCCAGTCCTTAATTCTCAAGGATGTCATGGTATTTATAAAGTACCCATGCACTCAATAGTATTTGCAAGATTGATGCTAATGATTAATCTTAACCATTTTATCCATGAATTATCATTTCCATACTACTACGTTAATGCACACAAGTTATCTTTTCCATAGTAATTATTTTAAAAAAAATTTTTGTTGATGTTGATATTTTCTTAGATGGTTTGGCCACATAAAGCATCGACGTCCGATGACCCGATTAGGAGAGTAGATGCATTAGATTTGCCTTATGTTAAGAAAGATAGAGGTAGACCTAAAAGACTTGGTTAAGATGTATAAAAAATGATCTTAGTATGATTTAAATAAGAATTTGACACATATGGGACACAATGGAGCGAAGGATTTATGTGACCCAGTGGGATTAAGGCTTGTTGTTGTTGTTGATATTTTCTTGTTTATTGGCGGGCTTCTATTTTTTATTCTCAATCCTTAAGGGTTTTATGGCCTTCAACAAAGTACTTATACAATCTGCTTGACTCAGGTTTTAGTTTATGTTGATGATTGATCTCATGTTTTTTCCACACAAGCCATCTTTGTCATATTATTGATCTAATATTCACGAGCAATCTTTGCCATATTAACCATCCTTGAGTTTTCTTTTCTAAAACTTTATATTCACTTGTTCATTGATGGGTCTCAATTCTTGATGTTAGTTCTTAAAGATTTCATTGTCTTCATCAAAATATCCATGTGCTCCACTTGATAGCTTTTGCAAGGTTGATGTTTAGGATTGAGCTTGTGCTTCCACTCTTGAGCTATCCTCGTCATATTGTTGTTTTTAATAGTGAGCTCTCCTGACCATTGCCATTATTCTTGAATTTTCTTTTGACAAAGTTAATGTTTGTTATTTAGTGATGGTTCTGAATTCTTGATTCTTGGCCCTCAATGATGTCATGGTCTTCAACGAAGTATTTAGCACTCTACTTGACAATGCTTGCAAATGCCTCCAATTCGACTTTCATGAGAGAGGTTTAGTTATTTTAGGTCAAATTTTTAGATGGTAGATTATATCTAAGATAAGACATCACCCGAGATTTCACCCTTATTTTACATGACCAAGAGGGAGTGTGCATGGGTATTAGGAAAGCAAATCAAAGAGTGGGTTTTTTGTTAGAAGAGGGAGATGAAGATATGATATTGTTAGGTAAAATTTTTTTTGACATTTTTTGTTTATTTTCAATAGGATGGTGCATCTGGATCGAGAGATAAGATAAGGTCAGGGTTATACTAGGTTTCAATTTGATATTTTTTTTAATTTCTAATTTTGAAAATATATATATATATATATATATATATATATATATATATATATAATTAATTTTTATTATTTCTTGTGAATTTTTTTTCTCAAATGGCTTGTATTCGACTTCATCTTTTAATTTTATGTTTTGCATTTGTGAGGAGAGTCAAGTAATATAGGTGTATTCTCTTGACAATTTTGATGTTCTAAATGTGTTAGCATAGTTCATTTTATGGAACATCATTCGTAATTTTGATAGTGCTCTATTCACCTAATTATGGCTCCTTGTCCATAGTGTTGTTGTCCTCATGTTTGATCAAATTGATTGTAAATGATCTCTTTTGGTAGATTTCGATACTTTGAACACATCAATGTGCTCTATTGTATGAACAAACAACATTTATGTCATTGTAGTGGTAATTAAAGTATCTTGATTTTGATTTACATGATGTTGTATGCCATCTTTTTCATGATTTATCAAATTTATCGAGGTCTTTTGAATTTTTGACAATCTAGGTATGTTGACACAATTTGTTTTGTGAACAAGCAATATTTCAAGTAACTTTAGGGAGGTTTTTTTCATGTTTCTCATTGTCAATAGACAATGTTTACTTTTTTCTTGATCAATTTTAGCGTTTCAGACTTATTGAAAAATCCCATTTTTGGGAATGGGTGGTGGTTAGTTGATTTCCATTGGAGTGATGCATTTTCATCCTAATTTGTGTGATGCTTCAAATGTCGTACATCATTTTCAGTTGTTGCATTTGATCAGGCTGCAAAGTGGATCATGTATGGTGGTCAACAAGGTTGATGTTGAGAATTGATCTACTTTATATTGATTGTAAAGATTTATTTATATCATGCTGGCTTTTTTATGGATGTTTAAAAACTTTTCATATGTTATTCTTTTCTATGCCTTGAATTTTTTTCATGTGGCTACCTTCCACAATGATCTTAGTATGAATTAAATGAGAATTTGACATAATAGTACACAATAGGCGAAGGATTCATGTAGCCGACCCCACCTAGTGGGATTAAGGCTTGTTGTTGTTGTTGTTGTTGTTGTTGTTGGCTACCTTCCACCCAAAGTTTTTGAGAGTTTTATGAACATAGCTTGAAATCTATATTTTATGAAGACAAGTGATGAAGACAAAATTTAAGTGAAATCCCTTCCTAACTCATGAGAGATCATTGATTTGGTGATTAGTGCATGACCTCACCCATTTTTTAATTGAACAATGGAGATCTATATCATCTATGGATTTAGTCTCACAATTTCTGTACTTGATTTGACCTTAAATTGGGTTTAAGTTTCTAGTTTTATTGGAGATATTTTGATTGCTCTTCTCTTAGTTTTTATTTTTTATTTATTTGCATTGACATGAAACTCACTCTGTATAAGTTATATATATTGATAAAATGATGAGGGAGTTTGTGATTTCAATTAGGCTTTAGTAGGTTCAATGAGGCATTGAGAAATGTTGATTATCTATGAGTTTGATGAGAAGGTGGTGGATGATCAAATAAGTTCCAACTTTAATTTTCTTATTCTTGAATATCCTCTTGAATTTAAGAGTGGAGTGATGTGGGTGTATTCAAGGAATGTTTTATCCATAGAATTGTAAATTTTTTGAAAGACTGGAGAATAGCATTTGTATCTTTTTTTTTATAGAGTAGTATCCTATAAAGATACTCTGATAGATTTAGGGTTTAATTTGCTTTGGTGCTAATAATGAATGTGAATGAAGACTAAACAAGTAAAGATTTTTAGAGGAAGAGAAAAAATGATTTTGATTTTGAAAAATAAATAGAAAAGGATATGAAGTTTAAGTACTCTTTATGGCATTTTATTAATGGTTATGTAACTATTAGAACAATTACCCTAAGATACTTTGGAACATATACGAAGAACATTAGTGTTATAGCCACCTTTAAGAGTTGTTTACTTTTCCTTTCAGGAACTTTATTTTATTAAGGGATGCCGACAAAGAAGTTTTAGTGGGTAATACCTTAATGTTGGAAATATTTTTCTTTGACTGATTTAAAGTTTTCTTTAGCAATGTTGATTTTTAGGATTTGAACTTTGGATTGAAATCGAGTGTGGACTAAGGTGTTGAAATATTTACAAATGTATTTCACTTTGATTTCTTTCATGAAAAAAACTCAAGAGACATGTATGGCCATCAATTAAGAAATAAATTATCTAGCTCTAAAGATATTATTTATTATAGTTGGTCCTTACACTTCATTATGTATATAGCAAAAAGTTAAGAATGCTTGTGGTTTTGAATGTGATATGAATTACAAGTGGATTTTATTAGTTGAGAAATTTCACAGGTAAAAGTCTTTTGAATTTTTGTTGGTGAATAGAGAAAGAATTATTTTTTTCAAATGAAGTTTGGGCGTCCTATGTCATAGCCAAATATCATTGTCATTATTTGAAGTGTATTTAAAACTTGAAGAAGGGGTGGATGTACAACATATATACTATCAATCATTCTCTATTTCTCGTTGAGTTTAGCTCCTAGAAGTGACAAAAAAAAAAAATAGATGAGAAACTATCAACATATTTTGTTTATAAATTTGTTGATTGATAATAAGTTACAATCTAAGTTAACACTAATAGCACAAAGGTAAGTGTTAGATCTATTGAGAGAATAACTAAATATATTCTAACTACTTTTGATAGTGACCCACCTATAATATTGACATTATAATTTTCGTGGCATGGGTGAGAATCATAGAAGATTCTTCTTTATCTTCTGTCATATAAAGTGAATCTCTCGAATCTACCATTCAAATAGTAATTTTCTTCTAGTTTTTAATAAGGGAATATATGAATTTATCTTTTTGAGCAATCAAGCTTTTTTCAAATGAAGTTTCAAAATAAAGGTTCTATTAAGAGAACAGTTGGCTTTCTTCAATTTCGCTATTCAGATGGCTAAAATAAGGATAAATTTGTTGTATGTGTGTTTTTTTTTTTTTTTCTGGTTATTAGTTCTCTTTGAATTTTTTAGGTTCAATATTTTATTATGGATTTTTCATGTTTTGGATTTAGATTTTTCAATTTGAGGTTAATTTTTAGCTTTGGAGTTGACAAATTTTATTACCACTGCCTAATTTGTGGTAATTGTTACTTTTTTCAGGAGAATTCTCTACATATATTTTTCTTTTAGGAAAAAGATTGTCTTTCAGTGTTAAAAGATCCAGCAATTTAGTGACTTCATGGACTTATAAGGAGTAGGGCCTTAATGGCTTTAGTATCATCTTGAATATGTATAAGAGATGAGAGAACAATGGAAGATTTAATGATAAAATTTTATTCTCTTGTTTTATACAAACTAATAAGTTGTACATAAATAGCTAGAGAAACAACTATTGAGGAAATAAAGTGAAATTAACTTCACATCAAATATACCAAATTGTGGTCCATGTATTGCTATTGATGGAAAATATTATTCATATATTGCTAGATTATTGTAGATAGCAATTGTTGTCCGTGGATTGTTGAATTGCTATAGATGGGAAAAGAACTGACCATGAAGTCAGGATTATTTTATTAATATATTTTATTGACTTGGGCAATAAATAACTCATTGATAACCAAGATGAATGTGGCCTAAATGAGGATGTTGAGATTGTTGTGGCAAAACTTTAAAAGTGGTTCAAGAAATTATTAGATTTATGAGATGATGGGATATATTAGTTATTGAAAATAAAGTTGTGGAAAATAAATTTAGATTTTTGTGCATGTACAAGAAAGTATATTGATAACATGGACAAATGAAATTGATATTGAACATCATGAAGAAAAAGTGGTAGATATAAGGTAACAATAACAACAAGCCTTTATCCCACTACATGGGGCTGGCTATATGAATTCTTCTTGTCCATTATGCATTGGAGCTACTCCAACCTTTTCTCATATATAATTGTTTCGCAATTTGTCTAAGTGTAAAGCCACTCATCCATCTGAGCATCCTCATATCTGCAGCACTTAATTTTATGCTTCTTTTTTATTAGCCAACATTTTGTATAAATCATTACAACTCATACATTCATTCACTTCAACCATCCAACTTGAATTCTACTAATAAAATCCCTATTTATTTCACCATCATTTTAATTAATCGACCTGAGATATTTAAAACGTTCAGTCTTTTAAATTACTTGATCACCCAATGTCACAACCCCACTACTAGATCTTTTACAACTAAAATTGCACTCTATATTCGATTTTAGATTTACTTAAATGAAATCATTTGGACTCTAAGGTTGACTTCTATAACTCTAGTTTGTCTCGAACTTCATCTCTATTCTTATCAACAAGAAGAATATCATCAGTAAAAGGCATATATCAGGGTACATCCTCCTGTTAATATCTAGTTAGAACATTCATAACTAAAACAAAAGATATGGACTTTAAGTTGATTTTGATGTAATTCAACTGAAATAAGACAATACTTGGTCAATTAGCCTTTTGTTTGAGCACAAGTAATAGCTCTAGTATACATATCTTTAATATTTATGTACTCAACAAGAATGAACAGAGAATCATAATTCATAATCTCCAAATAGTTGGGATATGGCTAATGAGATGACATTTTAAACCTTGGTTTTATTTTGTCTAGTCCTCAAACTTGATCCATATGAAGCTAATTTTGTTTGAGAAAGTGATTGAAATTATTGCAAGCATAAAATCATATATGGAAGGCTAAGTGAACTTCATTCATTCATTACGTCCATATGAAAGGGATTCGTTGGCATTGCATGGCTGCTTGTTCACAAAAAGCTTAAAATAGCAATCTAAAAGTTAATGCATGGCTTCTTTTTCTAATATCTGATGTTTTGCCTTTATTAAAGCACATTTGAAGTTTAGATATTTGTTATTGTTGAGAATAATATTATAATGATTATTCATAGATTGCTACATTCATGATTCATGTTTCATTTACCAGATCAATAAATGGAATTTATGCCTTCTTCCTGATGGAAAGTGTTTGATTATGGATTCCCACTACTATTTTAAAAAAATGAACTGAGTTTTCTTTCTTTCTTTTTTTTTTTCTCCTGCAGCAGAAGAAGAATGAAGATAAATCCGAGAAAGAAGGTGATAAGTAAACGGTCTTATAGTGCTCCTGCCTGCTTTTCCTTCTTGGTGAGTTTGACCCTACATTGATTAGCCTTTTTTTCTTAAAATAATATTAATAATAATTATAATTATAATTATAATACTTGTTAAAATTTCTGCTACAGTAGCCATTAAATCTTTTGATCATATTAATTGTATTGCGTGATTCTTATATTATAGAGTTGATTGATCTAAATTCTTACTAAAGCGCATACTTTTACTGATGTTATTAAAGATATCAAATATCGAAGAACAATTAATCATCTTCTGAATGCTTATTGATTAAGCTTATAACTCAATTGAGTTTTTTTTTACGCAATTCAAATTCAGCTCAGCTGCTCGGATTAAGACATTTTATGAAGATAAAGCTATTTTTTCCACTTAAATGATCCCATCAATGGAAGCTCTACCCTTAATTGGAATGCTTATTAGTAAATCAGTTTCTTGATTGTTGAACAGTTATGCTGATTTTTTCTGCTTTGAAGTGATTTCATTTGTTTTTTTTTTTTTTTTTAAATCAAATTGGAAGAACTATAACATTCTGAACAAGACAAATACTGCATGCTCTCTACATATTCTTTTTATTTTATTTTATTTTGATTTAATATAAAATGTTTGATACTGATAGTTATTTTGAAAACGCTTAAAATATTTGTAAGTTGTTTTGAGTGTTTTTGAAAATAATGTGATTTACTTTTTTAAATAAAAATATTAAAAAATATGTTAAATAAATATATTTTTAATAATAATATTAAAATAAAATAGTTCCCCTTGAAAAAGTGAATGCTATTCTTAATCTTTTTTGAGCCGTAGAAGATGTTGAAGAATATATAGATGTGGAACATAATAAGTTGTAAGAATTGGATTCTCGTAGTTCAAGTCCTTTAATTTCGTGTTTTGGTCCACCCTGATGCCATGATGTTCCTTAAAGGAAAGAAAGATTTATACATATATCATATAATTTTTATATATTTATATATTTAATATTTAATATTAAATATTTATTTATTTAATATTTTTTTTTGTTTTAAAAGATGTATTTTATTTTTAAGAAGTGAGTTGATGTTATTTTTATGTGATATTAAAAATTAGAATGTTATATATATAAAAAATAAAATTTAGATGTTAGATATGTAAATATATAAGAATTGTGTGTTATGTAAGTAAATCTTTTATTAGGTATGCCTGTTGAAAAAAAAAAATTGAAGGTAATAAGTATTTCAAGGTTGTATCTGCAGATGTATAAACATGAATTATGTATATATATCAATATATATATATATATAAATAAGGTGTAGTTGGCTCTTCACGTAGGATGAGAAAAATGTGTCGAGTACAACACTGCAAAAAATTGTTAAATTTCTTTCTATATTTTATGATTTGATGGACAGTATTTAAATAATTTTAAAATAATTATTATATTTTTTTAATATGAGATTTATATGCATATCACTCAATTCTTATTAATTTATATCTCACATCTAAAATTTATTATTTATATTTATAACATCTAAATCTTACAAATACATCAATTCTACTATAAATGTCGTTGATGTCGTATGCTTTTTATGTAACTCCGTATCGGGAGAATCGTGAGCAACTTTATTTTCTCTTGTCCATCTGCGAACTTCCTCTGCTCACGATAAGGTCCGCTTGAGAACCGTAAGGTTGCCGAGTGCGAACTCGTTAGGGGAACAAACAACTCCATTCCCGCGTGAAATTTGCATCTATGTAGCTGACTTGCAACCCGTGCGAGGATTGACAGCTATATTTCCGTGTTAAATCTTCATCTCTTCCACTGGCTTGAGGGGAACAAACAACTGCATTCCTGCATGAAATCTGCGTCTATGTAGCTGGCTTGCAATTCGCGCAAGAATCAACAGCTATATTCCCATGCTAAATTTTCATCTCTTTCGCTGGCTTGCAACCTACGCGAGAAATGTCAGTTATATTCCCGCGTGAAATCTGCATCTCTTAATTTGCTTGCAACCTACGTGAAAAATAACCTAAAGAAGCTCAAAATAGTTTTCCTACTCGTAATCGCACAGGTTTGTGAAGTTTTGCAGCTTATTTAAGTTATTTAAACAGTTGAATGAATATTATTAGCAGCTAAATGTACATTATCACACAGGTATGCGAACCATCTTTACCTTTTGTGATACTAGATGCTTACAAAGATTCAAAATTAAGGTTGATGTGCATTATTTTATTCAAGCCTGCTTTAGAAAAATTCTAAATAGTGGTTTATGACTTTTATAGAAAGTTAGATATTTTACAACAGATTAGCAGAAGTTAATTATTTTGAACTTCACGGTTAATAGATTTTTTTTCTTTGTATAAAAGTTGAAATATATTTTGAACTTATTTTTCTTTTATTGCATAAAGATGCCATGAAACTTTACATAAATTATTGCATAAAGCTGTCACAGTTAAAATTTAGATTATTATTTGACATGTTTATTCAAATATTGTATGATAATTTCATCCTTGCTTTCTTCATTTCTATGATAGGCTTTGTTCGATCCATTTGAACTTGAAGGCATGTTGAATATAAAGATTTGACTTCTACTAACAATTAAATTTAATGATTATTGGATTAAACTGAAAAATACAGATCGAAAAAAGTATGAAGGGCGAAAGCAGAAGATTATAAAAGTAGATCGAGATGTGCTTAATTATTTTTTATTAGTAGAAAAGATTGAATAAATTTGTCCTTGGCTCAGAGGATATGATTATGAAATTTACTATTATGCCTATGTCATATCTCTGAAGAAATACAAACTTATTGAAAATGATAATGCAGTAATGAGCATTTTACGGTTATCTAATCAAAGTGGTCGCGTTGAAGTTGATATTATAACAAAAGATGTTTTGAATTATACTTGTGTGCCAGAGATCAGAGTCATGCCACATGGTGTAGCACATGTGATGCCACAAAACAAAGAAGATTTGGACTGTAGAGACATGCTGCAATATGAACATTCAAGCTCCGATAATGATAGTCACTTTTCAAATGAACTTACTATATATAATGAAGATCAGTTAACTAGTCAAGTTGCAGATAATATATCATTAGTAGTTGGCACCTGATTTGATGATGCAATGAGTTTCAAGTATTTTCTTCGGTCTAAGGCTATTTATGAGAATTTTGGAGTGAAAATAAAAGCCAGTGATAAAACACGAGTTATTGCTACTTGTTCTTATGTAGGGTGTCCTTGGAGAGTGAGAGCTTCTTTATGTGTAGATGGGCAAACATTTGAAGTCAAAAAATTAGAAGATTTACATGTATGTCCAGGTATTAATAGAGCAGGCAACAAGCATGCTACAAGGTATAGTTAAAAAATATCCAGACATCCCTCCAAAATAAATAAATGAAGATTTAGAGAGTAAATATGAGCTATCACTTCCTTATATGAAGTTGTGGTGTTCAAGAGAATTAGCACGAGACAACTCTTTGGGCCAATTGATGACAGCTACAGGTGGGTTCTTACATTACGAGAAGAGCTTATTAAAAGAAACCCTAGCTCTCGCATTACTTATGAGTATGATATCACAGACAACTCTTTCAAAAGGTTCTACGTTTGCTTCAAAGTATGTATCGATGGTTTTCTAGTTGGCTGCAGATCTCTTATAGGCCTTGATGCATGTTATCTAAAATCAAAATATCTATGGGTGTTGTTATCCGTGAATTCGTTAGATGGTAATAATGGTCTTTACATCATCGCGTTTGCGGTGGTTGAATCAGAATCAAAAAGCACATGATAATGATTTTTGAAGAATTTGGATGACTCTTTTGGTTTTGAGGTGGTGCCATTATCTTTTATTTTTTTATATGGAGAAGAGATTGAGAGAAGCAATTAAGTTTGTATTTTCTAATGCAGAACATAGAGTTTGTATATGCCACTTGTAGAAGAATATTAAGAAGTATCATTGCTTTCAAGATAGCCATAAGATTAGAAACATTTTTTTGGTTGGCTGTAAATGCATACTCAAGACATGAATATGAGGCAAAAGTTAATGAACTGTGCAAAGTAAGTCCTCAAGTCTAATCTTATATTCTAAATTTGCCATATAAATGGTGAAGATCCCAATTCCTTCTTGAAATTAAAAATCACTACAACACTAATAACTTATCAAAGTCATTTAACTCTTGTATAGGAGTGGCTAGAGATAAACCAATTGTTGAGTTGGTAGATATGATTAGAGGAATGTTAATGGAACAAAGAGTTGAACGAAAGATAAATACATCAAGTTGGAGAGATGAATTAGTACTTATTATTGAAGATACATGCAAGAGATAATTACAAGAAAGGAATACTTTATTATTAGGCAATCAATTTCATACATGACTGAGGTTGAAAGGACTGAAAGACATGAAGTAAATATTGAGCTAAAATATTGTAGCTGTAGATGCTGGCAAACATCAAGTTGGAGAGATGAATTAGTACCTATTATTGAAGATACATGCAAGAGATAATTACAAGAAATGAATACTTTATTATTAGGCAATCAATTTTATACATGGCTGAGGTTGAAAGGCATTCTGAAAGACATGAAGTAAATATTGAGCTAAAATATTGTAGCTGCTGATGCTGGCAAATGACAGGTCTTCCATATATACATGTTGCTTTCATCGGTTCAAAGGAACACCCATTGTGACACACTTTTGTGGATCAATATTATCATGTTAATAAGTATTTGTAATTATTGTGTATTTACTTTTGTTTGTACATTTAACATTTCTCATTGCATTTGCAGATATGCTATGATTTATGATAATATCAAATATCAACTACGTTAGAGTCAAGAAGAAAATATAATGATGATATTGAGATTGGTAACCTAATACACTCAGACCTAGGGGGAGGTCAAGGAAGAGAAGAATAAGAAGCTTCATGGAAAACAATACAAAAAAATTACAAAGGATTCATAAGTATAGTGGTTGCGGATGTTAGGGTCATCACAGGAACACCTGTAAAAACTCCCTTGATGGATCAAATACACAGATGCTAGATGTCGACATCAATATTTACAGTTCATAACTATCATATACTGACTTGGGAACTAGGGTAAAACTACCGATTAGGAGAGGATAACATGATGATGAAGTTGAAACAATGAATTAATGAGAGTAATAGTTACTAATAGTTTTGAGAGCAATAATTAAATGTATTTGTACACACATTTGAAACAATTTACATAGCTTTTGTGGCTTTTAGTTCCAACTACTATATGCATTTTTTGTAAACTTTCATCTCAGATTATAATCACAAATACCTTTTGAAGTTGGCTATCCCGCTATATTCAGTTCTTGTTATATTCTTTCAGGTACTGGTATATTTTTTTGAAAAACAGAAAACTACTTATTCAGTTCTTGTTATATTCTGCTCCATTGCATTCACAACCCAAATGAACAGTTGGCACCCCAACTTATATAGCAGCAGAAGTTGCCCTCTTCTAATGTAGTTGTAGTTATAATACAATGCAGACTGATATAAATGCGACTAAAAAAAACTATAAGCTTTTAATAGGAGTTTTGAATCTAATTCGCACAAAAAACACTAAACTTTAAATCGTATTAGACATCATACTGTGAACAATTATAATACGAATTCCTTTTATTTATAAAATCTGAATTTTTAAAATTAAAATTTCCAAAGACCTTGTCAATTGTCATTAACCAGGTGTATCATCTACAGGCCATAAGGTCACCGCTTTAAGCTGGAGCATGCATTTTTTTTTTTCATGGCCGAAACTCATTTTTTTTTGATAAAATATGATATTGTTTAGTTAAGCTTAAATGAGTTATCATATGGTTATTAATTTGTTTTTTTAAATGTTAAATTTGATAGCATATTAAATATCTGCTAGTGATATATCTAATCTAGATACAAGGTGAGTAATACACATCAGGTGACTGCTTTCTGTTATTGAGCTGTACCGAATACTTCGTCATTCATTTCTACAGTTTACTGATATATCTTGCAGTACTACTTTGTTGGAATTGTAAGTACTTTCAGTTTAATGAATTTTTTTTAGTTATAATTCTTCATGTCAAATGGAGATAACAAGGAACTTTGTTGAAATATTCCTCAAATCATTCAATTGGATGTATATGATAGTAATGGGTGTTGTACCCAAGCGTAGTATCAAGAGAGGTTGTGCCAAGAAGTTTTCAGTGCACCAAAAATTTGTTGAGATAGTTATTTAGCTGGGTTATAGAACATTCAAATGAGATATTTTCATAGAGTTTAAGATCAAATTGATCCCTCAACTATTTATGAAGGACTAATTTAGCCCCATACTAAATAGAAGGACCAATTTGGTCCCTTGACTATTTGATCAGAGACCAAGTTTGTCCTTTCGTGATGCGAAATGAGAAGAGAGTAGGGTTTATTAGTTATCTACTTTTTATTTTTTATTATTTCAAAAATACCCTGTAATATTTATTATTTCTCTACAATTTTTGGTTAAATTCCAAACGGAAGGACCAACTTAGTCTCTGATCAAATAATCAAGGGATCAAATTGATCCTCCTATTTAATCTGGGATTAAATTGATCCTTCCTAAATAGTTGAAGGACTAATTTGATCATAAACCCTATTTTCATATGTTGAAGAGGAAGATATGTATTAACACTAGGCTAGATGTTTAGATTGATAATGGTTCTGTTGAGAATGGATTGTTATAGAGAACGTTGTATTAATGAATTAGTATGATGAGTTGATCTCATTCAGACTTTCACAAAATAATAAAAAGAAATTTGTAGTGGATAAATATTGGTAACAGGTACAATGTTGATTTGATACTTATTTATAAAGTCAATTATAAACTCACATGCATAACTAAAATTAGAAGGAAGACATAGGTTGATATGAATATCAGTATCCAGAGAAATATTAGAAGTCCAAGGGAGAGAAGAAGGCCAAACTGGCTAAAAGACTTCACTAACATTCCCAAGCCATTATAACAAATATCCAGAAGAAGATTTACAATAAACAGAGAATAAAGAAATAAGTAAATAACAAAAAAAAATATAATAAAGACATCAGCTTTTATAACAGAGGATCTCCAGATTACATGCTCAATACACAAGCCAATAAACAGATAAAGATGACAATGCCTTCATAACCTAAATCTAGTCCAAGAGACTACAAAGGACTAAAATCAAGAAGTATACAGAATAAGCGCCCGACGCGGCATATAGAGCAGAGAAAGGCGATGGCGAGAAACCCAACTGAATACCACGGAGGCAAGACTATATGAAAATAATAGAAATTAGTTACAGAGACATAGAGGAACATTCTAGAAACCAAATACTATAAATAGAGATGAGGAAATCAAAGAAGGGTTGAAGAATTATCTCAAGAACTCCTCTGTTTCTAGCTTCTTTTCTCCCTCTCAGTCTTCTCCTTCCTCTCAGTCATTTCTCACGGTGGAAACCTCCATCGAGCGGAGGAAATCAAGCGAGCTTCTCCTTCTGCAGCCTTTCCCCTTTCTCCTTAGAGCATTCTCACGGTGGATCTTCACGGGAACAACCATCTCCGGTAAGAATCTACGACAAACGATCGATCTCCTTCACCGCTCCCGCAGTTTTCCCTCCGAGCTCTCGGCTCACAGAGGCAAACAATGCAAATGAGTGAGACTGCCCTAGATTCAAACCATCCATTCGATCTCTAACCGTCGGATACACCACACGTGTAATCCACTACAGCTCATCCAACGATCATCAGCCAAAAGATGGATCAAGCCGATCGGAATTGACCATCTGTAATCCACTCAAGAATCGCGGCGATTAAAGGCAAGGCAGCGGCAAGAAAACAGATCCAGGTTACATTTCCCAAATCCAAGCGGCTTATAAGCGAGAAACACCCAATCCGTGTGTTAGCATCCAGCGAGTTCAAAAGGCGCCATCCAGTCAGATCACATCCAGGACGGTTAACTCAACTTCGGGCGGGTTCCAACACTCGGTGAGTTAACTCGCACACTAAACTAGCTAGCGGACGGACTCAAACCCGGGGAATTCAAGCATGAGCTTCGGCTCAATATTCACTCAAGCCTCAGCGTATCGGATCCAATTACAGAAAAACATACTTATCATTGGTGCTCTTGTTGATTCCCACAACTCAAACAATGGCAGATGGCACAAGACACACAGCTAAAACTATTGATGAATGTGTAAACAGGCTGAATAAAAATGATGAGCAAATGCAATCCATTACTATGATACTAAATGAAGTATCCAGAAGATTATCAGCAATAGAGGAAAAACTCGACAAATCCTCTCAAGATCAGCAACAATCACAGGTATGTAACTCATACCCACCAGAATTTCCTAATCATCCTAGACCTCAATTTCAAACAGCTAGACCAGTCAAAGTTGATATGCCAAGATTCAATGGTGACAACCCAAGGGGTTGGCTATTTAAGGCAGATCAATTTTTCCAGTATTATAACCTGTCTGAAGATCAAAAATTCATAATTGCTTCCGTGTACATGGATGGCCCTGCACTTAGCTGGTATCAGTGGATGCATGGCAATAAACAATTAAATACATGGAATCGGGTTCAAAGAAACAGTAATTGAGGTTTGGACCCTCCCTTTATAGAGATTTAAGGGGTGAATTGGCTAAACTACAACAGAAATCCACAGTCGATTTTTACAATGAGTTTGAAGAGCTAGCCAACCAGATTTGAATTCCCCGATTTTTTTGAGTTGCTTTGAATGGATTAAAACATGACATTAAAAGAGAAGTGAGGGCACTACAACCAACCTCATTACAACAAGCCTTTCAATTAGCCAAGTTAATGGAAGACATATTACAAGATGATATATCTACAACCTTACAGATTTACTCCACAACCTGTAATGAACAAACCCCCACACGCCCAATGGCAACAACTATCCAAAATACCCAACAAAGACCACGATACCCATTCAAATTAAGCTGCTCAATTGGAAGGCAGAAAAGAAGAGGTCTGTTTCAGGATGAGAAGTTTTCTGAGTCATAGGTGCAAATCCAAACTCTTTACCCTTGTAGTAATCAATGATGAGCAAGACAACCCTATTCAAAGCGACTCATGGCAAGATCACGATTTAATTGAGGAAGAGATCCCACAATCAGCCTTAATGCTTTTACGGGGATATCAAACTCTAAGGTTACAGGGGACGATTGGCAACAAACAAGTTCAGGTGCTTATTGAGTGGGTCAACCCACAACTTTATTCAATATAAACTTGCCAAGTTTCTAAACCATACAGTCACACCCATATCAGTTTTTAAAGTGTTAGTAGGGAATGGAGAGACTCTACAATGCTCTGGAGTTTGCTCTAATATTCCTATTCACCTACAAGGATACACTTTCACTACTGATTGCTACCTTCTTCAGATGCAAGGGGCAGATGTAGTGTTAGGAGTTCAATGGCTAGAACAATTAGGTGAATGCACAATGGACTACAAAAAGCTCACCATGAAGTTCTATCAAAATGACAAAATAATTCAACTACAAGGAGATACTTCAACAAAAGTAGACAACATTACATTCCATCAATTTACCAAGTTGCACAACCAGAAAGATATCATTTCTTACTTAGATCGGAGGAATTGCGAGCAGCGCCTGTCAGAATTCATTACGCAAGCATACAACAGGTATTAACACAATACCAAGAATTGTTTCAGGACCCACTTACCTTGCCTCCCCAAAGGGATATTGACCACCAAATACAGCTGCAACCTGGAACTCAACCAGTCAAGGTTAAAACCTACAGATATCCTCACTTTGAGCGAAATAGAAAAACTGATTAAAGAAATGATGGATACATGCATTATAAGGGAAAGTACCAGTCCTTTCTCATCCCCAGCATTGTTAATCAAAAAAAAGGATGGCACGTGGCATTTTTGTGTAGATTATAGGGCCTTAAACAAACTCACCATACCTGATAGGTTTTCCATACCAACTCCTGAAGAGTTGATGGATGAATTATATGGAGCCACTATTTTTTTCAAGCTAGATCTAAGATCAGGTTATCACCAAATCAGAATGACAGAAAAGGACATTTACAAAACTGCTTTCAGAACACACGAAGGCCACTATGAATTCATAATGCCTTTTGGTTTAACCAATGCCCCTCAACCTTTCAAGCACTAATGAATTGATAAGCCATTCTTAAGGAAATTTATTCTAGTTTTCTTTGATGATATACTCATATACCCAAACCACGGAATTACATCAAGGGCATCTACAAAGGATACTGGAACAACTGAAGCAACACACACCTTATATGTCAAACCATCCAAATGTTCTTTTATTCAAAGCAGAATAGAATATTTGGGACATATTTATCGCACAAGGGATAGAGGTGGATCCCAAGAAAATACAAGCGATAAGCATGGACTATACCAAAGTCGAGAAAGCGTTAAGAGGATTTGGGATTAACAGGATATTATAGAAAGTTTGTCAAAAACTATGCAGAAATTGCTTCTCCTCTAACATCAATGCTTGCCAAACAACAGTTCCACTGGACAGAGGAATCAACAACAACATTCACAAAATTAAAAGAGGCTATGATAACATTACCAGTACTAGCATTTCCCAATTTCACTATGCCATTTATCCTAGAAACAGATGCCTCTAGGACAGCAATAGGAGCTGTATTAGCTCAGAATAATCATCCATTAGCTTATTTCAGTAAAAAGTTAAATCCTACAATGCAAAAATCCTCAACATATGCTAGAGAACTCTATGCTATCTTGGCATTGCGGATGGAGATAATATTTCTTGGGAAATTTACTATCGAATCGAGAAAAGCATTAGAATTATTACAACAAACTATCCAAACACTTGAGCAACAAAGGTTCTTAATCAAACTATTGGGATTTGATTATACCATTGAATATAAACCAGGAGCTTCCAACAAAGTTACTGATGCTTTATCAAGAAAGGAACCCAGCACAGAAACAAATTCTAATGAGAATCAATCAGAATTACCTATGATCCTACATCTATATGCTTATACTCAACAGTTTACAGCATTGCTTCAGCAGATTAAAGAGGAAACTAACTCCAATACTGAACTACAAAAGCTGCAGCAACAAATAGCAGACAATCCTGAACTGTTTCCAAAATATAAAAATATTAAAGGATTAATATATTATAAAAAGCGATTGTCATATGCATGGATATCATACCATTATCGGAGAATTACATTCCACACCAAGCGGAGGGCATTAATTCATAAAACCTTAGCTAGAATTGTTCCAATTCTATTGGAAACACATGAAAAAAGACACTTTATACTTATAACTTGCCTATGTCAATAAGTAAAATATGACACTCAAAAGCTGCGGGGTTACTACAATCTCACCTATACAATTTGGGAGGAAGTATCAATGGATTTTATTACAGGTCTACCAAAGTCTCATAACAAAACTGCTATATTAGTGGTGGTAAACAGATTGTCAAAATATGCACATTTTTCATACCAACAAGTTTCTGACCTCTACATAGCTCATCTATTTGTTTCATTGTCATTGCTGCATGGTATACCCCAAGGAATAATTTCTGATAGAGACCCTATATTCATGAGTAATTTCTGGCAAGAAATATTCAAATTAAGTGGTACTACATTAAGCCACGCAGCTACCACCCGCAGAGATGGCCAAAAGGGTTACCAAAGAATACTAGAGCGATCTAAGGAGTTTTGTTATGGACAGCCCTAGAAATTGGTTACAATTTATGCCTTGGGCAGAATTTTCCTATAACACATCCATCAATACTTCCACCAAAATGACTCCTTTTCAAGCAGTTTATGGTAGAACACCTCCTACAATCATTCCATATCGTCACTACTACTAATCAGAGGTAGACTCGATTACAACAAAGGGACAAGATCATACAAATACTTATAACAAATTCAGGAGGCTCAAAAGCAGATGAAACAAATTATGATAAACACGGAAGAGACCTTCAATTAGAAGTCAATGAATTGGTATTAGTTAAGATACAACCTACTGAGGCAGACTTGATGTGAGGGAATCTATATACCAAATTACAAAGAAGGTATTATGGGCCTTTTAAAATACTACAGAAAATAGGAAAGGTGGCTTATAAAATTGAATTACCTGCAACAGCAAGAATACATAATGTATTTCACATATCCAGATTAAAACCATACAGACAAGACTCTACTATCCATCCAGCACAGCTATCAACCCAATTCAAAGATGGACAAATGCTTATTAGACCTATCATAGTCCTGGACCACAGAACTAGACTAAGGGGAGATCAACAGATCAAAGAGGTACTAATCCAGTGGGAAGGACTATTAGAAACAGATACATCTTGGGTAACAGAGAAAGAAATGCAGGAAAACTTTCCTGATTTTGACCTTGAGGACAAGGTCAGGGTGGGGGAGGGGAGTAATGATATGAATATCAGTATCCAGAGAAATATTAGAAGTCCAAGGGAGAGAAGAAGGCGGCTAAAAGACTTCTAACATTCCCAAGCCATTATAACAAATATCAGGAAGAAGATTTACAATAAGCAGAGAATAAAGAAATAAGTAAATAACAAAAAATATAATAAAGACATCCTTTTACAACGGAGGATCTCCGGATTACATGCTTACACAAGCCAATAAACAGATAAAGATGACAATGCCTTCATAACCTAAATCTAGTCCAACAGTGACTACAAAGAGACTAAAATCAAGAAGTATAAGAATAAGCGCCCGACGGCATATAGAGCGGCGATGGCAGGAAATCAAGAAACCCAATGAATACGGCAGGAGGCAAGACTATATGAAAATAGCAGTAGTTACGGAGACATAGCAGAGGAACATTCTAGAAGAGCAAACCAAATACTATAAATAGAGATGAAGAAATCAAAGAAGGGTTGAAGAATTATCTCAAGAACTCCTCTGTTTCTAGCTTCTTCTTCTTCTCCCTTAGTCTCGAACCCTCTCCTTCCTCTCCAGAACATTTCTCACGGTGGAAGTCGCCAGAAACCTCCATCAGAATGGAGGAAATCAAACAGAGCTTCTCCTTCTCGAGCCTTTCCTCTTTCTTAGAGCATTCTCACGGTGGATCTTCACGGGAACAACCATCTCCGGTAAGAATCTCCGGCAACGATCGATCTCCTTCACCGGCTCCCTCAGTTTTCCCTCAAGAGCTCTCGACGGCTCGAACGGACGAGCTGAAACGAAACAATGCAAATGAGTGAGACTGCCCTAGATTCAAACCATCCATTCGATCTCTAACCGTCGGATACACCACCGCGTGTAATCCACTACGCTCATCCAGCGATCATCGGCCAAAAGGGATCAAGCCGTCGAGTTGACCATCGTAATCCACTCAAAGAATCGGGGCGGCTTAAAGGCAAGGCGGCAAGAAAACACAGTCCAAGGGTAGATATTACATTTCCGAATCCAGCGGCTTATAGCGGCGCGAAACACCCAATCCGTGTGTTAGCATCCAATGAGTTCAAAAGGCGCCATCCAGCGGTCAGAGATCACATCCAATAGGACCGTTAGCAACTCAACTGACGGGTTCCAACACTGAGTTAACTCACCGCACTAAGCTTAAAGCCTGCACTGCACCCCAAACCAGGGAATTCAAACCGAATCAGAGCCTGAATTAGCTCAGCTCAACACTATTCACTCAAGCCTCACTGTATCAGATCCAATTACAGAAAAACATACTTATCATAGGTCTTGAATTCATTTAACTTGTAGGCCCAACTTCCCAAGTGCTAAACCACTAGACCGAAAGATTACAGATATAGCAGTTTCATTTCCCCACAAACATTCCTTTTACTAATACTTTTATCGGATATGGGTCTATTAATAGAAACAGGGAGAGCAGTTTCTTTTTCTTATAACAGATTACAGATCTAGCAGTTAAAAAAAAATGGAATTAAAGGGTGTTTGATAGATTAGTTACAATCTAGTTTAACAAAAACAACATTTACTATTCTCCAAATCATATCACTGCTGCAACTTGGCCTCTCACCCATATTCAAATGCTCGCAGATCGGTGATCTTTCTCTCACTCGGCATCATCTAAGCAAGAACCGTCCGGAAGAACTTTTCAGTGCACCAATATCAAACACTGAGGTGTGATGGTTTTTTCCTTTACCGGATCTACAAATTTTCTTCATTTCAGATTGAGGAAACCACACACAGAAGAAGATTGATGATGCAGAATAAGTGTAGATTCAAGCAATACAAATATTACTTGGGTTGTGGTTTTGCGCTTGTGTTCATTGCTGTACAGTGTCAAACTGAATGTGAGGTGTTTAGTTTATTAATGTAATCGCATTTGGAACGTGCATAATAGTAATCAGATCAACTTCGAACCACCTTGCATTTATGTAACATTTGGTTGACCTGTGCAAAATTTATATTTTTTAGAATGATTTAATTACTTTAAAGGGGGATAAGCAGCCCTAAAAACTAAAAATTCCCTTTTTTAAAACCTGCATGAATTTCTGCTACATTTAATCAATCACATTTTTAAAAGAATTCTATTAACACATTCAACCAATGGAGACAATATATAACAAAAAAAAAAACTAGTTTCTTTGATAATAGGTGCCAAAGTATAATATCCTATACAAATTCTTGATCAGTGATCTTCAAGAGACCATCAAATACATGATTAACTTAATGAGGAAAAAGATCATTGGAATGACGATAGCGAGCATTGCCAACATATTTTTGTTCTGGGTTGAGATGGTCTCAAGTTTCTTCATTGTGTTCTCCTAAAAAGCTCATCCTTGATTCTCCATTTCATATACTTTATGGTCATCATCATTTAACCAGATGAAATAACCACAATCATCTTTTGTACGGTTTCGAGGACATCTTAATTTTTTTTTTTTTACCATAATTTCTTTCTTTATAGCTCGTGAATATGACACACTGTAAATTACAATGACACAACACTTGATGTTCTCTCGAGATGCCCATCGATGCGGATGATTGACTTGAGCTCATTTTGGGCAATGTAGAATCTATTAAACAAAGTTAAGAAAAAAAAACAAATTATTAAAAGTTAAGGACATTTAAATAAAAGCAAAAGAATTTCAAGTATTAGTGGATAAGGCAAGTTAAGGAGGAATTTGACGAATGCAAACATATTAGACAATAGTGGACAGATGTCCCATGCTTATTTGACAAATACAAATGCTATTAGAACGATTTAAAAAATATGATGGCTATAGACAAGGGATATACAGAAATATTTTCTCACGTATTCTATATTCCTCTTATTTTTCTTCTTCTTCTTCTATCTTCTTCTCTCAATCCCTCCACCCCACCCCCTCAAAGGACTTGTCAAAGTTTAACTAGGATAAAAAAAAAATCATAATGAAAAAATCAAAATGGTTCAACTCTTTAATAAAGCAACTTAAATTTAGAATCATACAAAATTTTCTAAAAATTTCCTAAACATGCAAAGAACAAAAATTTTCTTAATTAATAAAAGAAAAAATAAGGAACATTCTATGGACTAACATAAAAGAGCATTATTGGCCCTCATACTCAGCATAGTATTGCCCTCCCCTATTGACCTAGACATGCATTCCATAATTTCAATTAAGCAATAATGGCAAAATTTATGAAAAGCATTGGTAAAAGATGCATAATTGGAAAACTAAAATTCTTAATCTCAATTGTAATTGATAAAAATTATCTCGATTTGAGAAATCGACTTCGCAATTGCATTTAAGATATCAAAAATAATTAAAAGAAAATTAGCGGATCAATTATTAAGTAATCGATCAATTAAAATTAATTTCAAATAAAATTAAGCTCGATTTTATTCAAATCATCGTGACATTCAAACGACCTTGACAAAATCAATTACGCGGTTGCGTCTGATACAATAAAAATATCTCAAATTGATATCCATATTGATAGGGTTTAATGCAAGAAATAATTTCATATAATTTGATGTCAAAAATGTTAATAATTATATTTTTATCACAATAACGCATAATTATGCAGTCAATTACCGATTAAATCTTTAATTCTTATCCTAATCGGCGGTTCAAACACACCAATAGAAACAGCCGCTTGCCATTTCTAATTGATTGTCATTTAGGCAGCCAATTAAAGGGAGCGGCTTAACCTAAAGCTCGAAATGAGCAGCGACGAGGACATTACCGCTACTCTTCTCTGACAGATTTCTCTCTGTTCGCTCCCCAAGCTCTCCCTCTCTCGTTCTCGTGCGATCTCCTCCCTCCCATCCGTCCCGATCGGCGCAGGAAGCTCGGAATCGAGCCTCGTTTCCAAGCCGTCCGTCCCTTTCTTGCTCTCTATTCAGCTGTCCGTCTCTCTCGTGAGCCCTAGCCAAGCCCGAGTGCAGGGTAACCGAGCCCTAGCTAGCTGAAACCCCTTTCCTCCCTTCCTCCTCGCAACCGAAAACTCCAGGCCATTTCCTTTCAACCCTAAGCGCATTTTTATATACATATGGCTTCATTCTTGTGAATAAAGTGGGATGAATGCTTGTTTTTCATGGTCAAAATGATGCTAGAGTTTTCTATTTGAAAATTTGGGATGATGTATGATCCAAATCTTATGCTATTATTATTACCTACGGATTTTCATGTTTATACTTTCCTTAGAATGATTCTTCATGGATGAAATCGTGCTTGCTATGTTCCTTTTATGTGCTTAAAGTGAAATCCAAAATTTAGAATGGATTTTGAGATGATGTATAGCTCAAACCCTAAGTTATGTGCAAGTTTCCTTCTCCTTACGCTTCAGTTTTACTGTTTGGATGGAATGACATTCGCTGGAGTTATTTTCACTTGTTTAAAACTAGATTAAAAGTATGAAAAGGAGGTTTGAGATGATGTATGGCTCAAACCTAAGGCTATATGCAGGTTTTCCTCTCTTTTATGCTTCAGTTTTGGCTGTTTGAATAGAATAACTCTTGTTAATCCTCTTACACATGCTTAAAACGAAGTTAGAAATATGGAAAAGGTGTTTGAAATGATGTATATTTCAAGCCCTAAAGTTCTATGCAACTTCTTTTCTCTTTATGTTTCAGTTTTGGCTATTTGAATGGAATAATACCTGCTAAGCATACTTTACATGTTTAAAACAAAGTTGAGAATGTGAAAACAAGGTTTAAAATGGTAAATGGTTTGAAGCGAAAACAAGGTTTAAAATGGTAAATGGTTTGAAGCTTAAGTTTTGTGTGAGCCCCTTTCTCTTTTCATACTACAGTTATTTTCTATGGATGGAATAACATTCTCTATACCTCTTTTAAATGTTTGAAATGGGTTTAAAGATGTTTCCTTGACAAACATTACATCACACATTATGCAAGTCTTGTAAGAAGGAGAGGGGATGATATTAAAGTGCCATATGTTTCATAAGGGAAAATGGGTGAAAGTATGACTTTGATTCATCAAGCATTATCTACTTTCTTGTTAATGATTTCTTGCATTCAAATGTTGAATCTTTGAAGTAAGCTATGAAATGAGATTTTTTGTATGCTAGTCCAAAGATTACCTAGATTTGTTTTAGTCTTTCTTTGAGTATTTGGACATCTTGTTAATATGGAAAATGATTCATATGCTTGTGCATTGGTGTGATGATTCATTTTGGCCTACCCTTGCTTTCATTTGTCATTTGATTGCTTATCATCATGCAAATAAATGTTTGATTAAAGGAAAATTTCAGATTTCTATTCCTTTTCCTTTACTAAAATCTAATATACTTGATTACTCTATGGGAAAGGGGTTTGTCATACTCCTTTTGCATATTTAAAATGATGTTGAAAGTGTGGAAATGAAATTAGACATGTTGTATGGATCTTTCCTTAAGCTATATGTGGTTTTTTTCCTCTTTCTTGCTACAAATTTCTCTATCTAGGATATGAAATGAACTTGGTTTTAGCTTGCCTTATTGGTTTGAAGCCTCTTCCTTAACTATATTTGAAATTGTAAAATCTGTAAGTGAGCTTAGCGTAGCTTTAATTCTCTTACAATTATAGATCAATGTTGGGCTTCATTCTTACCTTACTCCATTTCATCTTTTGATTGGATAAAAAAAATCAGATTTATCCCCTATATTGTTCTCCTGGATAAAAAAAGGGGATGAGAAATAGGTGGTTGGGGAGTTATTCATAGTGCTCATTTTTTCTATTACATGAATTGATACAATATAAAATGGTGATTTGGGTGAGGACTAGCCTTCAGATTTTTTAGATTCATGAATTCGAATGTATGTGCCACTACATAAAACTTTTCTGAATTTATTCATCTAATCTTATGGGGACTATCTTACTTTGCTTCCTTTGATTGTTTTGTTATCATGGGAATGATGATTTGAGCAAAGTTTATTTTTAGATTTCTTTTCTTGATTTGGCAAATCCAAATGCAAGTATCATTCATATTTGATTTCTTAAATGAAATTTCTTTCTCTTTGTTATGGAAGGTTGAATGTTAACTATGTTTGGCATAAGCCCCTAATTCCATTTGCTGATTTCCTTTACAAAAGTGTTGTCATATGGTCACACAAAATATTTTTGTTGAGAGTTTTATTCAAATAAATCTCATTCAAATGCAATTATTCATAAAATTGGGAAAGTAAACATAAAGTACAATATTTTCTTTGATCATTTTGTAGCAAGAAGTGAAGCATATATTTATAATTTTACACATGAATGCTCTCTTATTCACTAAATTTGGAAAAGGTATTTCATCTTTTATGTTGAACAAAAAAAGAAAAAGGAGAAATGACATATGCAATAAAAATCATGTGATAATTTCTTATTTGTGATATTTTTAATGCAATGCTTAGCTAAACTTACAAATGTCATATGTCTTGCTTAAGTACATACATATGTATACTTATGTGTAAATGCTAGCTTAAAATTATTTGTTATAAGTATTCGTTCATATTATTCCAATACGGCGGAAAAATTTATTATAAGACCGTGCTGTTCCAACGACGAAAAATTTGGTGATAAGACTGTCACATCTAATAACAAAAAAATTTGTTATAAGTACATGTCGCGATTTCAACTGATAGGAAAATTTGTTGTGATAAGATATTCACGCATTTTACGACAAGAAAATTTGTTATAAGTAATTGTTCACGTTGTTCTAACGCCAAGAAAATTTGTCTATTTTATTTGTATGCATTGTTAACGCTATGAAACCAATGCGATGCTTTGAACAGGCAAATACCGGGTGTCTTATTTTATCACACGACCTCTTATGTAGCCTCTCCCAAGAGTCTCTGGCTTTTGGGAGGATGACGAGGGAAGTTTTGGTAACAAAATGTGTGTAAATGTTTTAAGTTTCTAAGAAGAAAAGCATGTGTATTTATAAATGTGTTTACTTATGTTTAGTTCAATTGTTATTTGAATCTTCATGTCACGTGGTAACTACTTGTTTAAAATTTAAGTTTTTCTTGCCTAAATGTTATAGCATTCGTCTTTATATGCTACATGAATGGGTGGGAGATAGAAATATGACATCCAATGTATTGTATGATTTAAACTTTACTTCATTATCAAGTGATCGTGCACATTTTGCTACTTTGCCCTTTGTCTAAATTAAGAAATAAAGTTAAAATGAAAATCAATGAGGTTACTTATTCTTTTGCAACATATATCCATACTTAGCTTGGTTCCTACTTGAATTTTAGTGTTATGTAACAAGTACTTGTTTGAAGTTAAATTTCCATTCATCCTATGATAATCTCTTTTTTTATACTATATGAGTGGGTTATATGAAAATCTTATCTTATGTCATATGACTTCTTATCTTATTATCAGCATATGTTTATGACGCTGATTTTGCTTAAAAATATGAACAGATAAAAAAAACCATGGGTGATTACTTGATCAAGTTTAGAAATTGATTTGTGATTACAAATTTAGTATGGATACTTGTCCATGTTTCATTTGTTTATCTGACAATCTTTTATATGCTTATAAATGATTGAAGATGGAAAGAAAGCATCTTATGGTTGTTTTAAGTCTTATTTATGTTATCAAATATCCATTCATATGAAGTAGTGATGAATAAATTTAAAACATCAAGTTAGATATGACTTGATGTGACATGAATTGAAAGTAAGCCCAATTGTTGGTGATCTCTTTGAAAGGTTGGTGAGCTTCCTTAGAAGCCTTAGACTTAGCAATATATCTTGTGAGTAAAATGGGGGAAATGAGAGAGTAAACCTTTCATAATAGAAGAATTCTCTCTTGTTTATAATGAAGGCTAGCCTCTTAGTATGAGATCAAAAATGGATAAATAGAATTTATGTCATCTCATTAATTTCTATAGTTTTTCTACATGTCATTAAAATGGAGAAGAAAATCTTTTTTTTCTCTGTCATTCTCTTCTTAATTACTCATTAAATGAGCATGAATCAAAATTTTTTTTTTCATTTTCTTTATCATTCTCTTCTTAATTACTCATAAAATGAGCAGGAATCTAAGGAAAATCTTTCATTTTTTTTTGTCATTCTCTTTTTAATTACTTATGAAATGAGCATTAATTTAAGGAAGAAATAAATTAAAAGAAGAGTGGAGAGGAAGAAAGTTTTCTTTTTCAATCACAGTGTGTCATGCCAATAAGGAAAATAGGAAGAAAAAAAAAAGAAATAAATAAGAGAGGGAAATGAGGGGAGTGAAGAGGAAAATTCATAAAAAAAATTATATATCTCTCATATTTGTTAATTCATCCATGAATGAGTGATGAATAAGAAAAAAAATAAGAAAAAAGAGGGAAGAAAAGTCTTCCTTCCCTTTACATGTCATGTCATGATAAATGGAGGATATGATAAATAACTTAAAATAATAATAATAATAATAATAATAATAATAATAATAATAATAATAATAATAATAATAATAATAATAATAATAATATATAATATTATGAAATAAATACATGGATCATAATATTATGGTCTTTTTCCTCCATACTTGGCTCATCCCTTAAATGGTCTTATAAAGGAGCAATTAGCCCACTTAGAATTAGTGAATTTTTTTTTAAAAAAGAGAAGACCCATTAAACTTAGTCTTATAAATGGGTTTATGTAAAGTATGATAAATTTCAGATTCCTTTTAGGATGATAAATAATAGAAATGGATAAATGAAATTTAAGAGTTGTCATGTTGCCATGAATTAAATGTTGCAAGACTTAGGATTACTTTATTTATTTTGCCTCCTCTTATGGCTTGATCATTTGCAATCATGAAAATCACTATTTATTTTAGCAAGGTTTTTAGATATTCTTAATCTTGTTTAAGGAAAATTTCAGATTTTCTTATTCATGAAAATTGCTATTTGTTTAAGCAAGATTTTCAAATTTTCCTAATCTTGTTTAAGTAAGATTTCAGATTTTCTTTATTTATCAAACTTAGTATGAATATTTAGCTTATGAGACTTAAGCTTTATGAACTTGTCATGATCCAAGGAAGAGGATAAAAAAAAAAGTGAATGGCTTGATTCTTGAGTTAATGGGCTTTTAAAATGCTATTTGAACTGAAATTTTATGCAAATTTAAAGCCTTCTATTTTGTTGTTTGGTAATATTAAAGTGATATTTTATCTAGTAAATATTCATATTGCATCCAACAAGTGTCAAATCTATATCTTGAATAGGTATGAAGGTTGGACATGCTCCTTCAAAAATTCTAGTTGATTATCATTAAAAAAAAGAAAGATAATGAAAGATGGGGAGTAAGTGAGAAGCTTCATTAGCATTGTTATCATTCTTCCCTCTCTATGAATATGTGAATGATGTTTTGAAACAAGATTTCATTAGCATAAAATTTGAAAATCCTTGACCTTCATTCATGGAATAAATAATTTACAAGGTTTAGAATGGCTATTTATTAAGCTCATAGCTCTCTTTCAAATTCAAAGAAATATTGAATTCAAACTCATATATGAGTTTACATTTGAATTAATTTTTATTTGTATAAATTTTAATATATATAAAGGAATTTGGATGTAGCATGTAGACCTATGCATGATTCATAACCTTTCTTCAAATCCCTCTTAAGATAGATATTGCACTCGATGCTTAGCAAATATTTTAAAAGGTTAAATGTATATCTTATAAAGATGTACATATTTAATTCATGATAAATTAAGAAGGGTTTAAATTTATATCATTAGGAACACATGCTCACTTGATGTATAAGTAGATATCTTTTCTCTTTCGATATAGATATATGCTTTATCATCTAGAATAAATACTCATTTAGTTTGCCTTTAAGAATTCATATCTTTACATGAGTAGATCTTTGCTTGTTTTTATAACATGTATTAAAACTCACATATAACATATGTCATATTAGATATAGTCACTTTAACTTAGACATCTAAATGTTCATGCAATATTTTAAAAGAATATATACTTATATGTATGTTGAAGTGTCTACTAGATCAAATATTTAGGGGAAATATGTAAGCCAAATACAAAGTAAAAAAAATAGATATCTGCACATCCCGATTTAGTCTTAGGATTGGGTTCAGGTTAACAAAGCCCAAAATATCACACCAAAATACTTGATTTGACATCTACACTTCAACTTAGGCATCTTAATGTCCATGATATTTTAAAACATATATCTTTGTATGTATGTTGAAGTGTTCGTTAATTAAAGAAAGAAAATATGTAAGTTATATACCAAAAAAATGAGCAGAACTACACTTAGGTTTGGTCTTGGAGGGTTAACAAAACTCAAAAATTCATATCAAAATTTACAATTTAATATATGTCATATCAAATATAACTACTTCAACTTAGACATCTAAATATTCATACAACATTTTAAAAGAACAGATACTTGTATGTATGTTGAAGTATTCATTAAATTAAGCATATAAAAAGATATGCTAATCATGTGAAAAATGAAATAACATATATATACATTCTGGTTTAGTCTTAGTACCAAGTCCGGGTTAACAAAACTTAAAAATTTGATTATGATATTATAAGAACTTTCATTTAATAAAATATGATAAGCTAATTCTGTCATAAAATGATAAATGATAAATCTATTAACACTTCTTAAGTCCAAACTCCCAAGAGAAAAGTGTTAAACACGATCCTACTTTCAATTTAGTTGATAAGGTTTAGAGATTATAATTATGGAAGCGATAAATTTGACCCGTCACTAGCGGATAGTTGATAAGGTCTACTAGATTATCATTATTATGGTTAATGATCTGATCATATATTCAAATCTAAATCAATTATAAAATGATTAAAATTAAAATAAGAAAATAATAATAAAATATAAATTAAATGAAATTAATTATTTAAATTTAAATTTAAAATCATCCACCTATTCGTAACTGTTTGTCGAGGGTGACAAATTAAGAAAATTTTTTGCTCACAAAGAATCAATATGAAATCAAATACATAACTTTTTCACACTCAAATAATCTTAAGCCCATAAGAATGTGACCCGTATCCTCTGTTTACGTAGTTTTGTCGTAAAATGACATCACATAAATGACGGTTATATGAGCCCCCAGGTGATTCCGCATATGACACCAAATTACGGTAATGAAGTACTGTATGTTCCTCAATGGCTTTGCTCTTTGAGTTGTGAATTATAGAATGCATTTGGTTGGACAAAAAGTTCTATATTTGTTAAGGTTGACTTATATATGTCCCCTTAGATAAACTCAGTCTAAGGACACCTTGGATGGCGTAACCATGTGTTCTTGACAATGATCCTTCGGGTTGGGTATCTCCTCGATTAAGGGACGAGGCCATAGCGGATGACGGAACCATGGGATCTAGATTAGGCGCATCATCATTCTCCTCAACAAAAGTTTTAAATTAAAATGATAAATTTAATGATTTTCAAACTTCACTCACTGTTATTATATACTCATTATTTAATGATTTTCGTAGCCTTAGTCGAAAAGCTCTCGATTGAGGGTAATTAACCATAGGTGCTTGCTTTATGAAACGGAATCGGATCTAAAGTCCTCGAGAGTGAGGATGAAATGTCTTATCTACTATTCATCACTTTTTGAAAATTTTCTTCACACTTAAAACACTCTTTTCATTGAAGAGTTGGTAACAAATTCGATCCACGATTTGACTCCGGGACAAGTTTCTCTTTACATCTTTGGTTAGTTGAATCTAAGTTATAATGGTTGTGGAGTGTGTGTGTGTGTGTATATATATATATATATATATATATATATAAAATTGATAAATAAAAATGAAATTGAAAATGAGAAGTTGAAAGAGCAAACTTAAAAGCTTTCTAGATAGAGTTTTAAGTCATTTAAAATTTTATTTAGAGCCTGTGCTTTAGTATGATTTGTCTTATTGTATCCATATTTTTGGAAAAAAGAGGGGATAGTGTAGTTATTTTCAATTGCTAATCTTTACCTTTAAATCTCCAGAATAGCTCTACAGAACACTCCTGTCACTATTACTCTTAGAGATGGCGCCAACAACCGCTTGGCCAATGCCATCATTAATGCTGGAAGCATTAGGGCTACCATCTAGTTTGGTAGCATTGACTTTCTAATCATCGTGGCCCAAGGTCACACTATCAAGCCTCAATCTGTTGAAGCCCGTGCATGTCTTGCACATCATGTGCAACATTATTTGAAGAGTCCCGCTGAGGCCGTGACCCTTACTGCTGCTGGGGCACCTTAGAAGAAACCTTCTGTCTTTGAGAGGCTTGGTCGCTCAGAGACTCCCATCATGAAGAGGGTTGTTACTGAGAGAACTTTCTTCTTAGTTCCTCGAACAACCAATCTGCCTGATTCTTTGGTGAAGGATGTTGAAGCTTCTTCATCTAGAAGCAAGCTCAGCCAGAGGCAAAGAAGAAAGAGAAGTCTTGAGCTACGTGCTCAATAATTAATGCTTGTGTAGCCATCTACACAACCAACTATGGAACCAGCAGCGAGTATTCCAACTTACATTAGGTTTGACAAATTTAAGTGGGTCAAATGGAATAGCTCTAATGGTTAGATTAAGCAGTCCTTCTAGACCCGATAGCATTAGGCTCCACCTCCTCTAACAAGGAAACTCGAAACTATATCTGCAAGAGTGCATGTCAAGGTCTTGGAGAGATAATGAAAAGAAAATATCAAGGTCACTTGTAGGATCTTTAGAGCTGCTCCTCAGCGGAGACATCCCATAATCCCAACAAGATGCCAACCAATTCATGTCCCGCGTGGTGAGCATCAGGACGTGACATTTGGACCACGTGTCCAAGAATCCGCCTTCGAAAAGTCCCGGTGAAAAGGCAAGTAGATATGTAGGCCTAGGCCTTAAAAAGATATTGTCTTAGAGAAAAGACATGACATGACATCTGGTTTGCACTCCCGGAGATCCTCCCTAACTCAAAGTTATGTTATGGAGCTAAAAGAGGGTATATGATAAAGTTTGTGATACTTTGGAGAATCCTTTAAGGGATCCACCGTTGCCAATTAACTCCATCTCGGTGAGAGGAGGTTAGCTTCGATCGAAGCCCTCCAATCGAAAGAGTCTCAATTCCACACTTGGAACTGGAAGTCCATTGGAGACATCGTCGAGATCATGTCCAAAAAAGATGAGGAGAGAGGAGGATAAAGCATGAAATAGTGTACATGGTATAACAATTGAGCCATCGGTATCAATACCAACATAGACATTATATAGCAGCACCTCTCCATCAACCTGGAGAACAACTAAATATTCAAATAAAGGAAGCATCCTCTGGTTCTTCGGGAGAAGAATAAGAAGAAGAAGAAGGATAAAGGGAAGAAAATCCCGCTTTCGTAGATACAATCACTTTGGTAGAGGCATAGAGGCAAATTAAGTTATAAATGAAAGAAAAGTATAAAGAAATCATTCAGTTGAACACAAAAATGAGCAAAATGATGATGCAGATGACTGCAATGATGCTGTTAATGCAAAGAAATATTGCGGCAGGTCCAACACATGTCACTCCAAATAATCATCAAGCCTCTAGTAGTGCCTACGACAATCCTCCAATAAACCTAATCTCACATGCTTCGAGAGTGTAAATTGAGTGCAGTTAAATTGAAGTGCAGTCGGCTCAACAATGCTTCTCAAAATGTCTGTTTATGAAACTTTTGAAATGAGAAGATCAAAGCTGTTATAGTTGTGGAGCAGGCAAAAAAATTAGTGAGCAAGGATCATCCATATCCCGCAGAGTATGATCAAATTTCATACCCAAAGGGATACTCAATGCCGAAGTTCAATTTATTTTATGGAAATAGCAATCCCAAGCGATCTAGCTCGGTTCAAATCATTTTGTGGTAACACGGGGGGGAATGATGCATTATTCTACATCAACAGTTTAACTTCCTTGCTTTGAATGGTATGTTGAGTTGCCAAATGAAGACCTTGGCGAAACTTGAGACTATGTTTGTTAAAAGATTCACCAATGCAGTGAAGAAGATAACTATTGCTGATCTCGCCCTTGAGAAAAGGAAGAAGGATGAATTAGTAGCCAGACATATCACGCGTTGGAGAAATATGAGTATGAAATGTGACCAACAATTAAAAGAGAAACATATAATTCAATTACTTATGGGCAACATTGATAATAAGATGATGCCCTATCTTTGCATGATTTCAATCATCACATTTCAAGAGTTGCTTGATAGGGTGGCTAAATTTGATAAATTAAATTTATCACGCTCTGATAGCCATTAAGATAAATTCAAAAGAGGAAAAGCTTTAGATCTAAAGAAGGGTGAAACACATTTCACCTCCTTCAAAAAAGATACAAGCAAGTGGATAGTCTATAATGTAGACAAAGAATGACTACTTGCTTACCAAGAAAGACCAAAGTAGTCATTCAATCCTGCTCCACAACCCAAGGTTATATTTGGGGGCAATGAGGTGCCTCGAGGCCGCTTTAATGAAGGTGAGCGACTAAAGCAAACAAAAAGAGTGAATGACTAAATAGCCCCAAACCTCAAGGAAAAGTTGAATAAAGATTATTCTTTTAAGAGGGAAAGCGTGGCAAAATTATTCAAGCATGCACTCAAAGCAGGTCTCTAGCTATTAGAGTGTAAAAAACCTAAAGAAGCTAGACGGGTTGATAATCCTAACTATTACCCATACTATTGGGTGCTCAGCCATCCCATTGAAGATTGCTACATATTCTAAGATTGGCTAGAGCAAAAATATAGAAATGGAGAATTCACATTATCAGACAATGTATTGGTGTGTCCTAAAAAAGAATCTACAAAGTTAATCACATCCTCTCCAGTGCCATCAAACAAAGATAAAGGCAAGGAGAAATTGGTTGATGATGAAGGGTGACAAGTTACATTTTTTAAAAAGACTGCAAAGATGTTGAAACGATTGGAAGACCTTCTAGGTATTTAGTGGAAATCACCACTTGAGCCCATACTTGAATTGAAAGAAAATTCGAGTTATGGAAAGGCTATTTCATCTTATGAAAGACAGCCTAGCTAAGTCCCACAAGGGAAGGCCAAAAAGTCTACTAAGCGAAAGAATAAATCAAAGAAAATGAAAAAGACTATAATGCAAAAGGTCATCAACAACATGAATGGTTACATACTAATGCAAAAGATTATCAACAATATGGATGATTACATACGAAAAAGGCATTACACTTACTTATTACCAAGCTTGGATCGGTGAAGAAATAGGGAAGAAGATGAAGAACTTCCCTTGAATCTTTCTTAGTGGTACATGAAGGCGATAAAGAAACTCTTTCCCAAATAAAGATGAACTAGAGCATAATGTAGATATGAAAATTAGTGATTAGATCTTCTAGCCCATCATTAAATGGAGCAGAAGAAGATGTTGAAGCAACTAATTCATCTAAAGATTCAGATTCAAAAGAAAAGTCGCGGTTGAGAAGTGGTGGTCTTTGCCATCTCAGGAAAGTGCCAATAAATAAAGATAAAGGTAAATGAATTGAAATTAATGAAAAGTCATCCCTAAGGATTCAAATAAGAAGCCTTTACCAAACAAGGGGATTGACTATAACATTCTATCCCACTTAAGGAGAATCCCGACGCAGCTCAGCGTATACGAAGCACTTCTGATGTCAAAATATCTCCACAATGCTCTAATTGAAGCACTTTAAGAGCCGGAGAAATTCAAAGCATATTTTGTTCTAACGGAGACCTTGCACGTTCATGATCCTCCAACTATCACATTTTCAGAAGATCTTATACTTAGAACTGCAGAGCACAATCACCCTCTACATGCTGTGAAGTGAAGTTATATCTTAATTGATTCTCTTTCTTATGAACTTGAGGACTTTTAGGTGGCTATCTCTAGATGTGCAACATATGGGATGAGATAAATTCTTGGTCCAAGGTTTCAATGAGAAGGGATAAAAAATTGTTGGATCATTCATCCTCCCTCTTAGATTCGGAGACCTCTACACAGAAGCCATGTTTTATATGATCGATGCAGACACCTTATTCAGCTCCGGTCGTATGGCTTCATGAGTATTGTCCCGTCACACCATCAATGTATACAATATACAAAGGGCGGGAAGAATGCAAAATTATGGGTATACAACCCTTTACGGTGCATGAAGATATATCAAGATATCAATTACTTCCTTTCGAAGGAATCAAAGCTAATAAAATAACCAATAAATACTACATCTACTTCAAAATCATAAAAGAACAAGTTAAGAAGAAGGGTGAAAATAAGCCAACCAAAGGAAAAGAGATTATTTCAAATATCTCTATGGATATAAAGAACAAGCCTAAAATAAGTAGCACTATCCCTCATTTAGACAGTTGTGGTGAAAAATTCCTACAAGAGAGTCGCATTTCAAATCTGCGGGGAGACAAGAAAGAGGAAGCCCTTACAAAAATTCGTCTTGGTAAGACGCAACGTAGATCCACAGATGTACTTATTCAGGTGATCGGATATGTCATCAAGGTATAGTGTACTTTCTCAAGAGATAGAAATCACTACCCTTTAATGGAAAACAATCACCAAACTCTTAAGGGGCGATGGTGCGATATGTAGAGATTCTTCCCTTGACATGGAAAAGTAAAGTAGGGTTTATTTTAAACTAGGTTCATTAAGTTCTAGAGGGCATAGTTAATTATATCCTAAGGGGAGGATCCCTTAAGAAAACTCTCGATTAAGGTAAATGATCGTTATTTTTAAAGATTTCAATAGGAAGGACTATCAATCGATTGGTTTGTATTTTGAAGATCAAAATGGGATTGATCAAAAAGAGTTATTATCGAGCCAAAAGAAAGTGCTCACAGTTAGGAAACCTAACAAGCATCTCAAACTATCTTATAGTTGGGCTTTATATTTTAGAAATTGATTTAATTTATTTGAGTTGTATTTTTCAATAGAAATTTTTGACTTAAGATTCCTTAACATAAGTTTAAGGAAATGCCTAAGAGGTGAGAAATTATATTTATAGAGGGAAGCAAAACACCTAATCAAAAAGAGTAGGGGCAGGAAGCACAACCTAAATCTAAGGCAAAAAATGGGTAATTGGTTTACCTCCACATGGGAGGACAAATCACCCAACTACTTGGGCTTACAACCGCCTAGGGGTGGTCGCTAACTAACTCCTCATTTGATTTTAATTACATGTAAGCAAGTCTTTATGCTTATGCAGGATAGCTAAGCTATTTTTATTTAGAAAGAGACTAGTTTCTTAAACTCAACTCCCTAAAGAGACTAGATCATGTAAAGGGACATGCTTCAAATGACCTGAATCTAATGCAATTCAAATTTCATTTTATTTTTATTTTTGGACAATCATTTTGACTTAGATTAATAGGATTTTTATGATTAATGCATGAGAAAGAAGATTATTGGCCAAAATTACGAGAAGGTAGGAGGAGTTTCTATCTCAGGTTAAGCGGGTTCTGGCAAAGGAAGCCCTCCAATCAAGAGTGAAATAAGATGCATTTGTGCATGATATTATAAAGAAATGCTCATCCAGCTAAGGGGTTGCTAATTCTTTTATCTTGATTTTAATTTTAAGCTTTAGGCGAGGTTATGACTTATTTAATTTTAATTTAAGTTATTGAGTTGGGTAAAAGATTTATTTTTCTCTAAAGAGCCTAATCTACATCCAGGTCATACATAAAATAAGGAAGAAACTAAAAAAATCATGTCACTTAATGCAAAAGTTAAATAAATCATCAAATAATTTATAAAGCTAATCACAAAAAGAATAAATGGCTATTGTGGTCAGGCACCACCGCACAAACCCAAAGATATCAAATTAGGTAGCCAAGCTCTACCCTTATACAACTTGGATTACAAACGAATTAAATTACAATTTAAGCAAAGGAATTCATTATTATAGGGGTCTTCAAACTTTATTCTTCTTTCTTCTTTCTTCTTTTTGTTTCTTTTTTTCTTCTTTATTCTTTTGGTTCCTCCTTTGGATGGTTGGAAGGTGGATGCTCCAAGGCTTCACATAGTGTATAAGATGGGATCTTATGATCAATTCTTATCTTAATCCCCCCTAACAAGTCATTCCAAAATCCTATTTATACAAATTTTTACATGAAAAGGAAAAGTAAAAATTTAACTAACACCTACAAAATAAAGGTTAGTCAAATCACACCACACAAATTCCAAGCATGTATATTAGACTTATCACCCACACATGGTGATGTCCACGCTTATGGATTATGCAAAGGGGTATAAGCATATGTAAGCAAGAAGCATTTATATTTTTATTTATGATAGTGCCCTTAAGAACAATCCTCTGCAAAAAAGAATAGTTAGACTAAGCACATCCTACCATTCATTCTATGAGCATACACCCTAACATCCAGTCTAAAATATATATCATAAAATAAAATATAACATCAAATCATGCACTGACCTAACCTAAGGCTAGAAGTGATAACTTAGGCTAATGTGTGTGCTTTGAAAGTTTGTGTGGTATGCATAGCTTTGAACTTTAGGTTCAAATTTTTTTAGTGTGAAGAACATGTTCAACTTAGAGGAGGGTTTCATTTAAGTTGTTTAAGTGTTTTGGGTTATTTTTATTTCATGTTTTAATTTGGTTTGAGTGAGACCTATAATTAATTACTAAGTATAAAGAGGGAAAGAGAAGACTTCTCTTTCCTTCCTAATCTTAAGTAATTTCTAAGGTAAGTTCACATTTTAATTTCATTTAGGTGAATGTTTTGATTATATCTTTTAATTAATCTTAATTCTAGATAAACTCTAAACAAACCTATTAAAAAAAGACATTTTAAGATTACATAAAATGAATTAAGATTCACATAACACACATTACTTTATTTCTTTCTCAACATATATAACATACATATGGATGGACCCTAAGCATATCTATACATGCAAATGAGAATAGTTAATACACTGTATGATGCATGCCAAGTAATCTATTTCAGAAAATTTAGAAGTTGAATATACATGATTTTTCTTAAGTAGAAAAGGTTTTCCTTATCAAAATTTCACATACATACATGAAAGTAAGAAAGACATAAGTGAGTATACATGCATTATTAAAGAGTACGACCTAGTACTTAAAGCTACTTAAAGTCAAGGTTGTCCAAAGTAAGAAAGGCATAAGTGAGTATAAACCTTAATAGGTGTCAGACCTACACTTAAAATACTTAAAGTCTAATCTGGTTGTACTAATATACCACTTTTCTTAAGTATAAGCATGCATATAAAAGAAATGAAATGAAGAAGGAATATGCAAAAGTTGTTTAATAGCTTAATTTTTGTTTATGCAATTTATTCATATAAGTATAGGCAATCCTTCTTAGATTATGACATAGGGATGAATAGGGTATATAATTAAGTAAGTGTTGGGTTCTTTTCAAATAAACTCTACATCTTATCAACTCCTATTTAAAATTATGCTAACATAAGAAAGCAAGAAAGACTACACTAAACATGACTTTATAATCTATCATATGCAAGCTTATAATTAAAGTATAAGTAACACACCTTCAGATTTGATATTTCATTTATGAGTTTTGAAAATATTTTGGATTTAGTAGTGATAATAACCACTCATATTTTACTTTAGCAATACATGCACATTTGACATAAAGTAAATCATTTTTATTTTTAAAATTTGAAACATGAAATTATGAATGCATGAATCACATAATATACAACTTAACATGTTGAGAAAGATCTAAAGCAATGAAAGCATGTAAACAAACTCATTTTACTTAAATACTAAGACATTCTTAAAGAATAAGAAAATTTAGAATAAATTAAAGTGAATTTTAAAATTATTTTTGTTTAGTTTAAAGTTTGATTTAATTTTGAAAAGGTGAGATGAGATTGCTGTTCCTAACTCATTCCCACATATGTTTTGTATTTTTGTTTAATTTTTAGATAATTAAATCTATTTTAAGCATTGATTAGGTTATCGTATAAATTAAGTGGCTTAATTAATCCTTACTTACATTACCTTAGGAAAATTAATTAAATAATTATGAGCCAATGAGATGACATAAAACTCACAAGGTATTTAAATTTGTAATGCACTTAATAATGAAAAGTTCTAATGCAATTTAACTCATAATTAAAAGTTAATTAAGCTAAGGGGTTTTAGCTTAAGTATTTTTATAACATCCTTTCATACTTATGAACGAGGTTTTAAGTTTCTTAATTAGACTTAGGCTATTAAACACCTAAGCATCTACCCAAAGTAGATTAATTAAGTTTTAAAATTTTTTTAAAATTTTTGAAAAATTGATTAAGGGGATAATTAATGAATTAACCATTAATTAAGAGGGGATTAAGGAAAGAAAAGGGGGTTTAGAGAATAGCTTAGGGGAAATGTCTCAAAATTATTTCATAAAATCCTTACTCACTGGATCTTACCTTAACAAACTTAATCAAAGGGTAAATCCACTAATCACACTTTAATTACATGAAATGGGTAATTAGAGAATGAAATAGCAATTTTTTCAATTAAGGTCTCAATAAATCTCAAGAAAATTAGGGGAGGCAGAAGTAATCTCTTAAAATAAATCCTAGAAATTTGAGATCAATTGGTGACTTAATTAAAGAATAATTAGCTAATTAAAATTTCCAAAGAAACTCAAATTTAGAGAAAAGGGGAATTCACAATCCATTGAAAATATTTTAAAAATATTCTAGATGAAATTATCTATCCATAACATTTTTTCTTTTATTTTTTTTTTGATTTTTCTATGAAGAGTTATGAATTTTAGAAGTTTTATGAATTAATTAGGAATTAATTAAAACCCCTAAATAATCCCTCTTAACCGCTCACGACATGCGTGTGGCGGTCGCTTTACACACACATGTGAGTGAGGGACAACTTAAGTTGTCACCTCACAAAATTCAAGCGCGTCTTTAATATCCTTGCCGTCCACCAAAGATCGACATTAAGATTCTGTTTAAAATTGATTAAGGATTTATAAAACTTGCCAAATAATCTTAACCGTCCATCTAAAACACGTAGATGGATGGCTGAGATGAGCCAAGTTCTTTTATGAGGATTAATGGAGACCATCCATGATCCAAGGGGAGATCCGAGCCCGATCTAGCATGGAATCACAGAAGACTCAACCCACACCATCTAGGCATAATTACCAACCTATCCAGCGGTTGATTTCTCATGCAATGAAAATTCATTTCACAAAGGACCAACACCTCCTAGTCTAAGTGGTTGAAAAATCGCATACCTCATCGGAGGTGATCACTAGTGCTCGAGATCGATGAGGTAGCTTCATCTGGTGGAGACGAAGCCGAGTTGAAGTTCCTAGGTCTTGGGGCTGAGTGGATTGATGGGTAGACCAACTCCTTTTCAAGATCCTTCTAACTTTGATTGAATTGAGCTCTTCCTTGCCTCTAGAACTTCAGAGAAAGCTTAGGCCAATTCGACTTAGCTCTAGATCAAGTGCAAGAGGAATTGGAAGGAGATCAAGTGTAGAGAATTACTGGATTGAGCTCCCTGCACCCTCAAACCGTAGAATGGGGAAATCAAATCCTCTCTAGGGACCTTGTGAAAGCTCTCTGATGATTGCTAAAGGTTCCTAGTGATCAATCAAGTGCGAGTGAATGAAAATGTAAGTGAATTAGGGGGAGTATATTTCCTCCTATGGAAATCGACCGGCCGACAATGTCCATGCCATTTTGATCCAATTGAGTACATGGAGTGAGCTTTTTGGTTGTTTTGAGTGTGCACATGGTCAGTTTGGCTAGAAGAGTGGAATGCCAACTTCCCATGTGCTTGAATTGAGCTTAAGAGGGAATTTGAAATTTCAATTTTGCTCTATGTGGTCGAGTTGGTTCATGGATCAAATGGGTTGACCCAAACCCATTGGGTTGGGTGCACCACTCATCACTAAGTCCCCTTGAGCTTTTAGGATTGCCTCAAGTGATTGTGATGAGGGTATGACTAAAATACTCATGGGCTAGGACAAAATTTGTTCTATGGCCTAGAGGTAAAATGATCATTTTGCTATTTGTTCATTTGGGTATGTTTGGTATGTTGTGAAAATAGGTTTGGTGAAGTTTCATTGGATTTAGAATCTATTTGATAGGATTTGGCTCATGTTGACTCATTTAGGTCAAAATGGGTCAACTTGGGTCAAGTTGACCAATTGGTCAAATTGGGTCAAACCAAGGGTTGGGTTAAGTTCATATGACCATTTGAAATATTTTGGTGCCTTTGGTTTGGTTCAATTTGGTATAGATTTGTTGTGGCTCATATGACTCATTTAGGTCAAATGGGTCAAGTTGATCAATTTGACCCATTTGACCTATTTGGGCTAGGTCATGGGTAGGTTTAGGTTAGGTTAGTCATATGGAGTGGATTGGTATATTTGTTTCAAATCAATTTGGGTTAAGTTCAATTTTGGCTCAACATGACCCCTTTAGGTCATGTTCGGTCTAAGGTCAATTGGGCTAGGTTGGATTTAGTTGGCCAATTGAGGCTTTGGTCAAGTTCCACAAGTGATTTGGGATGTACTTGACCCATTGGTTTCAATCAATTTGGCTTAGATCAAGTTTTGACACATTTTGGCCCTTTAGGTCAAAATGGGTCAACTTGGGTCAAGTGAGCCTGGGCTAGGTCAAATGTTTGGCAAGTTCAAACATAGGTCATGAATGAACTTAGATCAATGGTTTCAATCAATTTGTCCTATGGTGAAATTTGGCTATGTAAGATTTCATTTTAGGTTAAGTGTTGACTTGGTCAACCCTTAAGTTTGACTTGGTTTGACCCAATTTGATTGATTGATCATCCCATGATGATTGTTGATCATGATGAGAGGGATATATGAGTTTGGTTCAATCTAATTTGGTTAGGATCAAAAGTTGGCTCATAAGGTTACTTTAGGTCACTTTGGGTCAAGTGCTTAAGTGGGTCAAATGACTTGGTCAAAGCTTGATTTGAAGTTGATTGATCTTGTATATGGACTTATGATTGAAATATAAATCCATTTACAGAAGGTTTGAAGTCAAATGAATTTTGATCCATTTGAAAATTTCATATTCAAAGGAAGAATATGACGGGGTCTTGGGCTTGATTTTTGATTTGGGTTTTAATTGTTTTATTGAGGTTTTGATTTATATATAAGTTCATGATTGTAGGGTTGATTGAATCATGAGAGAAAATCATGAGTTTGGCTTGATTTGAAGGTGATTGGGCTAAGTTCAAGATTTTGACTTGAAAGGCTTAGATTTGATTTTGAATGGATTTGAGTTTGATTTTTAGAATTAGTTTTGATTGTTTGAATTTATATTTCATTTATATATGTGAATATAAATGAGAATATAAATTGATCATGAGAAAATTTCAAGAATTTGAAAGAGTTTAATCATGATTTAGATTAAATCCATTAAAGGGAATTTAAAGGATTTAAAGAAATTTTTAAATTTAAATTTAATTTGTTACTTGGATTTGATTGATTTATATTTATATTTCATTTATATATGAGAATATAAATGAGAACATAAATAAGTTATGAGAAAATCTCATGAGTTTGAATAGGTTTGATCAAAGTTTAGGTTAAATCCATTAATGAAAAATTAAGGGATTTAAGAGAATTTCAAGGATTTTAAATTTAGAATTTAATTTGAGGGTTTGATTTGATTGAGTTATATTTATATTTTTCATTTATATATGAATATAAATGAGAATATAAAATAAGTTTTGAGAAAATCTCTTAGATTGATTTTGGCTAAGTCCTTTAATAAGGAAAATTAAAGGACTTAAGAAAATTTTCATGAATTGATTTGGAATTTTGAATTTGATTTGATGGGTTTGAATTTATATTTCATTTATATATGAATATAAATGAAAATATAAATGGATCATGAGAAAATCTCAAATATTTGAGTAGGTTTGAATCATGATTTTAGTTAAGTCCTTAAGAAAGGGTTAAGGACTTAGGAAATTTGAACTTAGGAATTTTTGATGGATTTTGATCATGATTTTCAATCATGGATTTCAATTATAGAATTGAATCATAAAATTAAATCATGGAATTGATTTGAGTTTGAGAAAATCAAATAGAATTGATTTGGAGTTTGACTTGAAAGAAGGAAAGTGATGAATGGTTTAAGCTAAAGGGTGTAGAAATTTTCCTAACACCAAGGCATGACCTATTCATGGCTAACTCTTTCTAAGTCTTCTAGGCTGGTGAGAGTGTCCACCTAATCACTAGATGTGTCTTAAGACTAAGGAACTCTTAAAGTCTAAGAGGAATCTAAGCTTAAGATGGAGGTTTGAGAGCTCATTCTAAAATGAGGTCAACAAAGGGATATCAAGAAGAAGAGGAATGTGTTCTTTCAAATCAAAAGTCCATGAATCTTGAAAGCAAATGTGATCGAGAATTATTTGACTCAAATTATGAATTTGAGTTCGCTTAAAGGCAAGGTACAATGCATACTTTAAAATAATCATGATCCAAAAGAAAGACTCACATGTGATCAGTATGTTCCTAACATTTTGAAAAATCACTATCGAGAAAATCACAAAGTTGAGGAACTTGTGACTTTCTATGTGTTTTAAGGTGTTTGAAATGTTTATAAATTGAGGATATCAAAGAGAAGATCCCATTGGGTATTTATCTAAGAAGGAATTATACCCATGGATGCCAAAGTATTATCCTCCAAAATGGATTTAATGCTAGGTATGGTATCCATGTCAGAGCAAGCAAGCAAAGGACTAAACTCTTAGAGTTGATGTGGTACCCAAAAGGCTCTCAAACCATTGGTAGAAGAAACAAGCACACTACTAAAGGTCTTGGGTTCATCCAAGACAATGTTATAAGAATACATTTAATTATAACCTGAATAGAAGTTGAGAATGATAATGAAATGAGAATGACATTTGATTAGTATTGCAAATAATGAAAAAGTGAATATTTAAGAGTTTGAGATGGTATTTGGCTACTATGATGAACAAATAAATTATAACTGGAGATCTATTCATTAGTGACCTAAAGATAAAGTGGAAGAATTAAAAAGAGCTTTGTGAATTGATGTTTTGCTTGACGATTGAAATGATTTATTGATGATCACATAATAGAATCAAGTTGATCACCAATGCCTAGTGAACAAGAGATTGAAGAGGTGTATTGTCAAAGCCAAAAAGCTCATTAAAGCTGGTTTCATTTGAGAAGAAAAATATGCCGACTATATAGCTAATATCTTCCTAGTGAAAAAAAAGAATTTTATGATAGATAGAATTTTAGATTCAAATAAGCATATCAAATGATGATTTTGATGTAGAAGCTAGTGGATAACACTTTAAGTGACATGCTCATTTATACTCATGATACAATCAAATAAAAATAGCTCAATGAGAAATACCATTCAGATGCCAATGACATATTGTGATAGATGTCTTTTGAAAAATGCAAGCTACATAAGGGCTATGAACGCAATTTGATGAGCTAATTCATCAAAAAAGTAGAGTGCTACGTGATGACCTCTTAAGAGTATGATTGCAAAGATCACCATGACTTAAGGATCATTTGAAGATCGAAAAATATGATCTCAAGATGATCTGCGCCTTTGAGTTTGAGAAGTTGATATGTTAGGTAGGTATGATTGAAATCAATCTAAACAAAATCAAGGAAATAGTTGAAATGCCTCCTCTAAGGAGCCTTCACCAACTTCATTCCATACAGGAGCATCTTGCCTTTATTAGAAGATTTATATCAAATCTAAGGATCAATAAAACTAATGAAGAAAGATACCTTTCAAATGGGATAAGAATGTTAAGAGCTTATAGTACAAGAAATATCAAGGAATCCACATATTCTTATATCAAGTGAAAGCCTCTCATCTTAGTTGACCAAAGATTCTGAATTCGGCAACAAAATGAAGAAGGAAAGAAGCTTTGTACTACATTACCAAAGATAAAGAGGAAATTTATTGATTTCAATTGAGGAGCATTATTTACTAATTTTTCCATTCAAAAGCTATGTCATTACATGCTATCTCATAAAATTACTCTCATCTCAAGGATCAATCCATTGAAGTTATTGATGGCAAGATCACGTTGATAGGTCGCTTAGCATGATGGGTTATTCTTCTGCTATAATTTAATATTACATATGTCTCCCCGAAAGCAATGAAGGTGCAAATTCTAGCAAATTTTCTTACTACACATCCCATCCCAACAGATCCATCATTTAATGATGATCTTCCTGACAAGCAAATCATGCAGATATATGAAAAAGAAAAGCAACAAATGTGAGAACTATATTTTGATGGAGCTTCATCCATCAAGTACACTCAACCCTCAAACCTCCCAAAGGCTTGAGTCGACATCAGTCTCATCTTGATCACACTATAGGGTGGTATAATGAGATACTCCTATAGACTGACTCAACCACAAACCAACAACTATAGACTGACTCAACCACAAACCAACAATGAAGCAGAATATGAAGTGTTGGTGGCAGGTCTAGAGGAAGCCATTTAGATGGGAGTCCATAATCTGCAAGTTTATGGTGGTTCTCTCGTCATTAATCAAGTGTTGGGTCTTTACAAAATCAACATGTTTGAATTGGCTTACTACCTCAAGCAAGTTCTTGAGCTTATGAAGCATATTCTAAATGTCATTATGAGTCGAGTCTTCAGAGCTAAGAATAGTAAACACATTTAGCTAAGTTAGCTAAAGAGAGACTATGGACTTTAACTACATACCAATTAGTGTTTGTACTACAATAAGTTCATAAAATCTCCTTAAGAGAGGTCATCAAATGCAAATTAGAGATGGTGGTTCCTCACTTTATAAATTGCTTAAAGTCAAGAAGACAAGTTGTGTCATTCGAGGAAAGACTTCAAAGGGAAGTGCCAAAATTACAAAATGAAATCCTTATGTAGGAGAAGGAAGATTGGAGACAATTCATTGACTACATGAAGGAAAATTCCAATAAGTCGATATGATGAGAAAAGGCTTCAACTATGCTTATGTTGGCAATACCTTTTATCCTTCTGGTAGTTGTAGCTATGATGTGGAAGAAAACAAAGAATTGTTGAAATTCTTCCACTTTGAGAAAGGGTAAAATGATTTCAAAATTAAAAGGATGATACATCGCCATCTATTATAAAAAAGATCAGATCGAATGCAGAGGAATGATCTGTGAACATTATTCATCAACTTCAAATTCGACCCAATGATAACATCTGGAGCTTGAGTGGGGATGAATGTAATAGACCAATGATCCACCTCAGGGAGTTCATCTTAGACACCGACATTTCTCCAAGTAGGTTGAAGCCTCTCCATTGAAGGAAGTCACGGCTGAATAGGTGACCAACTTCTTCACCAATAAATTTTTTTTTATGGATTTTAGTTATTTTCATGGACCTCAAAAGTTAAAGTCTATAGATTTGGGATCAAGATAAGATTGATTGGCTATATTCATCAATTTATAACTGAGGCAAATAACTTATGATTTTAAACAAAACTAATAAAATTACTTAGAAAATTCTTACAAGAAATAAAAGGAGTGACCCAATTTGTGGAAGTATTATGAGTACCGCACCACCACAAGACTCTACAAAATCTACCCCTTATGCACCAGTGTTTGGGGTGGTCTACCAGGTTAAACTACCTCATGAGTAGCATTCAACAAGATCTTACCCAAGATGAGAATGCTCATTTATAGATGGAAGAGCTTGATGCGCTTGAAATGTTAGGCTCCAAGCTTAGCAAAATCAGAAGTCATCGAGAATGTCAAAGCATTGATCATAGATATCTTCGATCTTTCAAGAAGGGGAATTAGTCCTAGTGTCGAGAAGACCAATCATCCCTCATCAATTGATCATTTGAGCCTAATTGGAAGGACTTCATCAGAAAAGTATATCAAGGGGACTTACCATGACTTCAAAGATGAAAGATCAATGCCGCCAATCAGTAGTCGATATTTAAAGAAATATTACACATAAAAGTGTAATCAAATAATTTTTTTACTTAAAGTTTCTTTGTCAAGCACATGTGTAAGTTTTACTTGGAAATTCTCTTGTAACACAAGAATGCATTTCCGAAATAAAGTAAAAATCCCCCTGTTAGATAGGGAGCATTTTTTAAAAATTTTATAGTAATTTAATGTTAGGCTTTCCTTGCAAGAAATGGTGCCCTTCTTGTATTTGGGTTGACATCCCACATCAGATCATATGCAATAAAAATTATGTATTCAAATTCTCAAGCTTAAAAGTCCTATTGACTAGAATAAAAATTTTCAAGTTTACAAACTTTAACAAAAGGATTCTGACTAGGAAAGGATATCGCTTGAGTTCTCTTACACCTAACTTAGTTATGCTAATCGAAATAGGATGCCTCTCTGTTCTCTTACACCTATTCTAATAGAGGGATTGTGTTTGTGTTGTGAAAGAGGGATAGGATGCCACTGGGGGACTCTTACACCTACCCTAGACACGTCATGACGGATTCACAAGACAAGCAAACAACACTTTGAAAGAAGAGAAGATTTGATGAATGGAATCAGATTTTTGTTCTTTTTATTAATGATTATTTTCAAACATGATTTATTTCATGGGTAATATTTCTTTAGATAGAGCCCATTAATTGGAAGCATCAAGTGTTCCCCTTTATAATCAATAAGTTCCTCCCTCTATGACATAGGGCCTTCCCAAGTGGGTTCAAACTTGCCTCCCCATCTTGATGGGCAACAATTGGTCTCTTAGGACTAACACAAGTTCTCCTACTGAAAGACCTAGGGGACCGCTTGTTGTGAGCTTGAATGGCCTTATACAACTTGAGGTTCCGACACGTCCGTAGGCGACTCTCCTTCAAACCTTCTAGCTCTTCTAACCGCAACTTTTCATTTTTCCCTGTAGTGATCTTGTTACCCAATGCTATCCTTAGTGGCGGGAGTTGAACTTCTAAAGGAAGAATGGCTTCAGACCCATACGCGAAGGAAAATAGGGTAGATTGAGTTGGAGTTCTGTATATGGTGTGGTAGGACCACAAGGCTTCAACCAACTTCTCGTTCCACTATCATTTATTGTCATCAAGAGTCTTCTTCAGTATCTGGATGAGGGTTTTGTTGAATGCTTCTGCGAAGCCATTTGCTCTAGGGTAGTAGATGGTGGAGTATCTCCAATCTATTGTGTCTTCTAGAAGCTTGATCTTCTGCTTTTGAATGCTATCATTAGATATAATTCATCGAGGCACTCAACCTATATATGATATGGTTCTAAAAATTGAAGCACATGGTGGTGACCTCTCGAGTGGGATGGCTTCCGCCCACTTAAAAGTAGATGCTAAGATGAATCAATGCCCTTGGAAGAAGGAGGATCGATCGAACAATGTTGGTACCCCAACACTCAAATGGCCATGAGGCCAAGGTAAGGTGTAGAATGTTGGGTGGCCGTTGGAGGACCACACTGTGCACCTGACATTGATGGCATCTCCTAGCTACATCCATGCAATTTGTGATCATCGAAGGCCAATAGTATCCAAGTCTTTTGATCTTCCTCTTCATCTTTGAACCGGAATGATGAGCTCCACATAGACCTGAGTGTACCTCGGTTACAATGCCACAGGCTTCGTGTTTGTTTAAACAATGTAACCACATTTGGTCAAAGGACCGACAGTATAAGGTGCCATCAACAAGATCGTAGGAGAGAGCTCTCTGTTTCACCTGATGGGATTGTGACTTTTCTTGACGTAGTTTGCTGGTGTTCAAATGGTCTATGAACAGTTGCCTCCAATATAGCTTCTTGTCCATTTTGGCAATGGTAACCTCCCTTTCAAGAGAAAGTCTTTCGATGAGTTTAGCATCAATAAAAGATATGACTTGTCTATTTTGGACCCTTATTGAAATGGACTCATCTTCCGGACATGCCAACTCTTTGGAAAGTTTGGCCAAGGCATCTGCTACTATGCTCTCTACTCGGGGAACATTGTAGATGGTGACTTTGGGAATTTGGGTCTCATAGTAATGACAATGTTTGGGTTTGAGAACCTGGTAGTACCTGAAAATTTAGTTGATGACCAATTAGAATCCCCAAAGATGTTGATACTCTTGACGTTGATAACGATGGCTAACTACAGATCGACAATCAAAGCCTCATACTTGGCTTCGTTGTTGGTGTAGGAGTTGAAAAGATAGTATGAGAATCTCATCACATTGTGATTTGCCTTTCCTGGGATAATAGATCGTGGTGCTTCACCATTGAGAAAAGAAGCAGCATCATCAAAATACATCTCCCATCTGGTTGGCCTCCTAAGTTCATGATTTGTTCATCGGGAGATCATCACTAAGCGAATCAGAAGTGGGTGTCCGCTAAGAAATCTGCGGCTCGCCCTTTTCCGCTGAGGGGTACAAATGTGATATCAAACTATGAGAGAATCATGGACCAACGAGCCAAACATCCGAAAGTGTTGTCCGTGTCATGAGATATTGCAGTGGATTTGTTTGGGAGATCAAGTTCACCTTATGAGAAAGCATGTAGTGTCGTAGCTTTTAAGATGCAAAGATCAAAGCTGTGTCTCAATAGGTGGATAGTTTGCTTCGAGAATTAGATGATGGTCGGTAGTAGAGCGCTCTCCTTCCCTTCATCATTGGCTTGGGCCAACAGATCGAGAGAGTCATCCAATGCGCAGTGTATAGGAATGGCTACCGGGATAGGCTGCTAGAACCGGCGCTTCACCAAGTACCTTTGATGTCTTCAAAAGCATGCGACACTTATCATCCCACTTGAACTTGGCATCCTTTTGAAAAGTGCAGAATGGCTTGCATCTCCCGAAAGGTTTGAGATAAAGCATCTTAGAAATGCGCCCATCCTTGAAAGGATCCGAAGTTGAGTTAAACTCTTAGGAGGTGGCATTTCTAAGATAGCTTTAATCTTTTCAAGATCTATTTCTATTCTCTATGTCGTCAATAAAACCCAAGAATTTTCCGGAACTCAATGCACACTTCGGGATTCATTTTGAGGTTATATTATCTTAACGCTCAAAACTACTCTCAAGTCAAAGAGGTGGTCTTCTTTTCGCTTGACTACTAGATCATCAACGTAGCACTCAACCTAATGATGTATGAGTTCATTGAAGATCTGAGTCATAGTCTGTTGGTATGTAACACCAACATTTTTAAGGTCAAAAGACATGACCTTATAATAGAAGATTCCGATCGAGGTTCAAAAAGTAGTGCTTCTTTCATCTTCATGAGACATCTTGATTTAGCTATAGCCAGATGATCCATCCATGAAAGACAAAACTGCATGAGACGAGGTAATGTCCACCATTAACTCTGATATAAGAAGAGGAAACTCATCCTTAGGACACACCTTGTTTAAGTCCATAAATCGACGCATATGCGAATTTGGTCATTCTTCTTTATTGGGATGACACTAGCTAACCAGGTAGGATATTTTTCTTCCTTGATGAAACCATCATCGATTAGTTTTTTGACTTCAGAAATGACCTGTTGTTCAATTTCTAATCGCATGCATCTAGGAGCTTGCTTAATATGGGTAATGTTAGGGTCTATTGCTAGCTTGTGGACTACTATGTCAGAAGATAATCCAGGCATTTCTTCATAACTCCATGCAAAGTAGTCTTTAAACTCAGTCAATAGCCTAACTAAGTCATTAATTTCTTCTTCATTCAGCAACGAATTGATGTATGTCGAAGAATTTTCTTCTATCCCGAAGTTGATTTCTTTAAGCTTGTCGATTGTTGAATGAATCTTCTCTTCAAATTAGGCCTCTTTGACTTGGAGATCATCATCAAGTTTCTAAACACACATTCTCATAAGAGTTGGGGATGTGTGAGAAGAACTATCGACTCAAATGATTGGTAACAACTAGGCAATAATCTTCATCATCGATCACTATAAATCCTAGTCTTACTCTTGATTGTGCTTCCCTGCCTGTATTGTTCCATAGCTTTTTAAAGTATTCTGACTCATGCTTGGACCATGTGTGTGGAACTAAACTTTTATGTATAAGATTTTGAACACAAGGCAAGTAAAAGTCAAAAGGTAATTCCATTAATTCTTTAAAAGTATCTTCCTCAAGTTCTACATCAACTTCAGGGCTTGAGGATGATCCCAAAAAGAACTTCTTCTGCTTCATGTCACTGGAAGACTTAGGGACTTCCTTAACTACTAAACCTTCAACTTTTTGAGATGTAAGTGAGGTAAGAGCTAAGGTTCCCAACTGCTAATAGTTTCACATAAACCGACAAATACTTTGCTTTGCTTGGAGGCCTGTCTTCATCTCCTGATCAAAAGTCACCTCCAATGGAACCCACTGAGAGGGGTTGGCTGGCATACTAATCACATTAAACTCATCCCCCGAGTTGGATTCCAAGCCTATGTGAATATTAGAGGTACTCCTATGAACTATAACATGACCTCTATTGGTCAAGGCCAACTAGGGGTCTCCCACCTTGAATATTCTTCTACCGCCTCTACCCGGTGGAGGTTGAGCCATCCTACCCACATGTCCATATGATGGAATGAACTTGGAATGTGATATGTGATCCAATTTCTTCTTCAATTCCTTGCTTCACTTGGACTTTCATTTTTCTTTTCATTTTCTTTTATCTTTTCTTTTGCTTCATTTTCTTTTTCTTTTGTATTTGCATTTGAATTTTGTCCAAGTTCATGGGAGTTTTGAGGAAGATAGTAGGTGCATCCTCATAAATCTCAACCTCTCTAATTGAAAATGGCTTTTCATCTGTTGACAGGTATTCAATTCCATCTTTTGAACTTGATGCAGATGAAGGGAGGATGGAATGATCTTGTTCGATGTATCCAAGGCCTACCGAGCAAAAAAGTGAACAAAGTATTTGAATCAATGATGTAAAACTTGGCTTTAGTCTTCCAATCACGTATCTCCAAAATTAACACTATAGAACCTAAAGCCCACTTATCTTGTTCATTGAATCCTCTCAACATCATCCGATCTCTTTGGAGTGTAGAGATGTCGATCCTCAAATAGCAAAGGGTCTTTAGACTCAAAATATTCACTGATGCACATAAATCTATGAGAACTGCAAGTGAACCGTCCATGTCGACTATGATGTAGGGGATGGTTCCAAGTCCCCTAGAAGAAGGTCTTCATCTGAAGGTGATCCCTTGGGCTTCTTTTGCATAATGTGCTTCCTCACCTATAGCGTAAGCTAAGCATATCTGATCAAGGAGAGAGCCTTGATTAGTGATTCCCTCATCTATTTGAATAAGACAAGGGCATCGTATATACTTAATTTAGATGACAACTTTTTTAGATGAGACAGGACATTGTCGTCCACCTTGGGTTGGTCCTCCACAAGCATATCCATGGGTGGAGCATCTGGAAGGGCTTTCAATCTCTACCAATGACTTGTTTTCCCTCTTGAGGTGCGCCTAGGAGGTAGAACCTTGCCACTATGGAGGTTGACTTCCGATCTCTTGAGGTAATGGAAGGTTCTACCGCACATCGTGCTCACCTATAGCTTCTCCTATGGGACCCTCTAATTGATGATTCCAAGTCTATCTCAAGAGGTGAACTAGTAGAGTTGGAAAGTCCAACTCAAATCAGAGGAAGATCAATTATTATAGTTATTTAGACTTGAAGAGTTATCTTAGGAATAGAAGAAGATAACCCATCGTGCACATGTAATTCAAACTAGCTTTATTCTTTAATTTCTTGGAATTATTTGGAGGTACAAAGTAGAAATCATGTAAAGTGAGTGAAGTAAGGGATTTGATGCCCTTATCCATTGATACAAGAGTTCTACTAGTAGAAGAAACAAAAGAGCTAGCTGAAATGAAAGAATTCATCAGTGTGGAAGCTGCAATTGAAGGTCGGAGGTGGACATGATCGAGCTAAAGGGCTATCCCTGGGTGACATGTCGCTACTACAGCTCCCACTTTCCTAGAGTTGGCATAACAACTTGCAAACCTTCCTTGGTGTTGAGGTTTGAGCCGACTCGTGCACCTACAAGGAAAGCTTCTTGATCTTTGAATTATTTTCTTAGAGGTTTTGATAGAAATATCCCAACCTTCTTTAGTTTTGGTAGGATCACATGTATCCCCAAGGATTACCCTAATGGAACAGAAGGTTGTTCCACAAGGTATTCCTTTGGGATAACTACAACACTGGTCTTGAAACTGTGTTCAAGCCAGTCCTTGAATGTGAAGCAATCCTCCAAAATGTGGCCCATATGATGGTAAGGGAAAAGTTTGGATCATGACTTTTCCTACTTCCTCTTTCCTAGGCTGGGTAGTGAAAATCAAGTTTCTTTAAGAGATTCTTAAAGATTTTCCGACCCTCTTAAAAGAATAAGGTTTGTTTAACTTATCTAAAAGAGTAGGTGGACCATAGCTACTATGCATGCGCCTTTGCCGGGTATGTGAGGTGGGTGGTTGGCCATCTGTTGGAGGCGAGGGCTACCTCTGGTGGCAAAGGAGGTGGAGGCTGAGTCATGGTCTCTGATGATCTCTACTTTCCTTGTCAACCATATTGCTCATGGTTTCTTCTCATAGACCTTCTGCGCAGTAAGATCTTGAAAAGGCAACTGTTGGCCTCTCCTTGTAGACTAGTCCTTGTTGATTAGCTTCTCAAATGTCTTGATAGTGAAGCCCTTAAGCATGAAGGCGAACGGACCATGGATATTCTTCAAGAGAATCTCAATGGCATGTTGTTCACAGTATGGTTCACACTTCATACTCGCCACCATGAGAATATAATCAACAAGTAACTCACCGGGGTGTTGTTGTGCTATAATGAGATCACCTACAGTAACCCTTTGCTGAGCTCCAGAAAATCTCTTGATGAAGAGTTACTCTAACTCAATAAATGTCTTTACTGAACCATTGGAAAGTTCAACATAACAATCAAAAGCAATACCCACTAAGCTACTAACGAAAAGGCGAAAAGAGTAAAGCATACCACTGTGTTGCAACAACTTGTGATATGTGTGTTGCCTTGTTTTACCATCAAAGCTTTTGAAGGAAGGAGGCACAAACCCTTGGGATATTGGATAACATCAATTCCTCTGGTAGGGTCTACCCTTTGGAACCGATGATCCTCCCGGCTTGAGCCAAAGCTTCCTTCACTTGTTGCTCAACCATGGATTTTATGTCTTTTTTTATGTATGGAGGTACTTTCCACTACCTTCCTATACATGCTAGTGCTACCTTGCTCAAAAGGAGGTAGAGTCTTAGGGTCCAAGACATGCACTAACAGTCGACCGACATCAATAGTAGGATGAACTAAAGGGCTTGTTGAATCACACTATGCTAACAAGTCCTATAACTAACGTGCCATCCTATCAATCTGCTCATCCTTCTATCTCAACTGATGTCGAGGTGTTGGGCTGATTCTGTGGTGTCTTCTTGATCAACCTCATCACCTTCCATGGCTTGTTGTTCCCTAAGAAGAGATCCTCTAGTGTCAACCATGCATCAAGTCTCCCATCAAGTCATCTTCATTGGGATCAAGCGACTTTCTTCATCAACCAATGTACTCAAGATCTCCTTCTCCATGAAATAATGTGCAACTATCTCATCTAAGGAATGATCCATCTCAATAGGTACAAAATAGCTGACGGTGTGATCACTATCATGCACGAGAGGCAGGACTCACCCTTGGAGAGTCAATCATGTGTGGTTGTACATGAATGATCTCCCGACGCTACTATATAAGAGGGTAACAATCCTAGGATGTTCCACTACCACTAGTACTGATCATCATAATATCTAATAACTATCACCATCTCCACATCTGGCTGTATGGGTGGAGTTGGTGAAGGAATGACCATGATGCTTTGGGGTCACCACTCCTTGCACACCATCAGCGTAAGGTCGGAGAGAGCCCTACCACAATGGGTGGTGTAGAAGGGGTAGGATCCCTTGGTCGTAGCTGGATCACCAACGAGTGCGCTTTTCCCCGGATGGCCTTCATGGCCTTAGATGGAATATGAGATGTTGTAACGCTGACATGGTGGGGTGTAGAGGTGGTGGAGACACCCGACTCTGTGCAGGCGCCCTCATGGTGACTAGTGGTCCCGTGAGAAGGATACTGTATATATTATGGTAGCAGAAAATCAATCAAAGCGGTGACGGCGCCGAACCTGTCCACCGCTAGTAATGAGGTGATGGGCCTCCAGATCTCTGAATGCCTCCCCTTGTGGGGATAATAAACGAAGATCAAGCTGAACACAGTGTATGCTGCCCTACGGTGTAAGATAGATGGGGTGGACCTCTACTCCCACAAAGCTAGGTTGAAAATGCACTGGAGGAGGTGATGAATGGATCCTCATTCTTATCATGCCTTAGTTCTAACTATCTTGAAGTGTATAGCTTCATCATGGTTTATTATTCTACGCTATGTACAGGGTGGGATGGGAGGAGAGCTAGACCCATACTCAAATGTAGGGAGGGGAAGCCACGAACCAGGGAGCCTTACCCTTGAGGAGTGAGATGGTAGACCATGGGAGCAACAGAACAGAGAGCAATGGGAGCTGCACCTGGCATAGTTAACCTTCTATAATGAAGTCTTGGTACTACCACCTTTCCTCTTCAGAGGAGAGACATCGGAGGGAAGTCAATCGATGGCTTTGATCACCTTGGTCTGTTGTAGTGAGGGGAGTGCCCTCACAAGTAATCTGGATCCCTCAAATCCCAAAAAGTGAATAGATGAGTATGGTCCAGATGGAAGTGGCTTGATCTAAAGCTAGATCCATCTGAGGAAGGTAAGACAAACTTCTAAGAACCATTATTTCAACAAGATTTGAAGCTGATATTGCCTAAAGATGCAATGAGAAATGTAAATGATTTTTTTGTCTCTTAGATTTTTGAATTTTGAATTTGAAAATTTGAACCCACATCCAACAACTTGAAGTGTTAAGTGGGGTTCAAATGGATTTGAAGATTGATTGAAAGAGGAATTTGAATATGAATCCAACTTCAACAAATTTAGGTATGTTGAAATATGGATTCAAAATTTTTGATAAGGATGCTTCCATAGGTTCATTTTGTTTTGAATTTGAATTTTTTGATTTGAGGACCCTTTCCTTTAACAAATTTGGGTATGTTAAAGTAAGGGTCAAATTGATTTTATTTTTATTTGATTATTTTGGAATTTTACTTAGCAAATTTAGGTATGAAGTGTTTGAGAAATTCTTTCTTTTTTGAATTTTGTTTTGATTTTGAAAAATTTGGAATTCTTACTTAGCAAATTTAGGTATGCTAAGTGAAGAACCAAGTGTTTTGTTTTTTTTGAAAATAGGATTCTTAGCAAATTTAGGTATGCTAAGAAAATCTAAGTGTTTTTTTTTTTGATGTTTTGATTTTTTTTTGAAAGGATCTTAGCAAATTTGGTATGCTAAGAATCCTAAGTTCATTTATTTTGATGATTGAAAGTGGAGATTTAACTTTAGCAAATTTGGTATGCTAAAGATGAAGTCCCACTTAGTTTTGTGAAATGGAAATTTCACTTAACAAATTTGAGTATGCTAAATGAAATTTCAAATGGTGTGTTCAAAATTTTGATTTATTTTGGTTTTGAAAATGGAAACTTCTCCTTAAAATTTGGTATATAAAAAGAAGTTCAAAATTTTGGTTTTGGAAACTTCACAGTTTGCTAGGTGAGTTCAATATGTTTGAAATTTTTAGATTTTTGGAGACTTCACTTAAATATGGGTATGTTAAATGAAGTTCCAAAAGTTGTTAAAATTTTGATTTTGGATTTGGAGACTACTTAACAAATTTGGGTATGTTGGTGAGGTTCCAAATGTGTTTGAAAATTTTTTGATTTTAATTTGGAGACTTCACTTAACAAATTTGGTATGTTAAATGAAGTTCAAATGTGTTTGAAAATTTTGAAATATGATTGTTGATTTTTTTATTTTGGATTTGGAAACTTCACTTAGCAAATTTGGTATGCTAAATGAAATTCAAATGTTTGAAAATTTTGAAATATGATTTTGATTTGTGATTTTGGATTTGGAAACTTCATTTAACAAATTTGGGTATGTTAAGAAATTCAAATGTTGTTTAAAAATTTTTTTGGATTTTTTGGAGACTTACTTAACAAATTTGGGTATGTAAATGAAGTTCAAATATGTTTTGAAAATTTTTGTTGTTTTATTATTCAAAATGTGTTTGAATTTTGAATTTGGACTTGGACTTCACTTAACATGGGTATGTTAAATGAAGTCCAAATGTGTTTTGAAAATATTAAAATATGATTGTTGATTTTGATTTTGGATTTGGAAACTTCAAATTTGGGTATGCTAAATGAAGTTCAAAATATGTTTTAAATTTTTTTGAAATATGAATTTAAGTTTTAATGTTTTGAAAAGAGGACTTCCATTCAACAAATTAAGTATGTAGAATGGAATCAATCTTATTTTGAAATGTAAAATTTTTTATTTTTTGATTGTTTTCTTTTTTGAAAGAGAGGAGTTCCAACTTAATCAAAGATATGTTCAAGTGGGTTCATAAATGATATTTATTTTTTTTGTTGGGAATGAAATCTTCATTGAGTATATTAAATGAAGATATTCATATGTTTTTTGAAAAGTTTAATTTTGTTTGGAAATGAACTTTCATTCAATAAATGTGAGTGTATTGAATAAAAGATTCATGTGTGCTTTTGAAAAATTTTATGATTGTGATTTTTGGAAAAGATGATTGTTCATTTTATTTTGAAAATGAAATCTTCATCAAAGTGAATTGAAAGAAGATGTTCATTTGTGCTTTTGAAAAAATTTATTAGTTTTATTGAAAATTCTAATATTGTAATGAGAATTATTAAATGAATAAAATTTTGTGAAAATATTTTATTAAGTGTATTTTTTGAAAAGGTGCTTTTGAAAAGAAAGTTCTTATGGAAAATTTATTTTTTTTTTTAGGAATGAACCTTTCCTTATCATGAAAATGATAAGGAAAGTCTTTAAGATGTTTTTTTATTTAGATCTTTTTTACCCATTGGAGAACAAGGGGTTTTAAGAATAACAAAGATTGGATCTTAAAATGGCTAAGTGTATGGAAGATAGTCTTGGATTCATACTACTCTCAAATACTCATAAGATAATGATCATGAGAGAGGAACCTTGTGAGTTTAGAAAAAATGGAGAAAATTCTATAGGTGGTTGCCTTTCAAATATGTGGGGAGAAATGAAAGAGGATAAGCATTATAAAATGCATCTTTTTAGGACTCCATAAAATCCATATTATTATTGGTGATGCATCATCGAAATAGTGTATCTTGAGAGAAGTCACTACCCTTTAATGGACATAATAACTCAAAAGGACTCCCAGGATGATGGGTATACGAGATTCTTCCCTACTTTACATGGAAAAAGTAAAGCAGGTTTATTTTAAATCGGGTTCATTTAAGTTCCCTACAGCAAGCCCCATAGTTAATTACATCTCAAGGGCGAGGATGAAAACTCTCGATTAAAGTAAATGATCGTTGCTTTTGAAGATTTCTATAGGAAAAGATTATCAATCTATTAGTTCATTTTTGAAAGATCAAATAGGATTGATCAAAAGATGAAGTTATTATCGAAGCCAAAAATGAAAGATAAGTAGGAGATGCCAACAATGCTAGGAGACCTAGCGGGCATCTCAAATTATCATATAGTTGGGCTTTACAATTTTGAAATTGATTTAATTTATTTGAGTTGTATTTTTCATTAGAAATTTAGGACTTATGATTCCTTAACACAAGATTAAAAAAATGCCTAAGAAGTGAGGAATTATGCTTATGACCCACAAAGGGGAGAAGCAACCTCAGAACCCAAAAATAAATCATCAATCAATTTATAAAGCTAATCGCAAAATGAAAAAAAGCCATTGTGGTCAGGCACCACCGTACAAACCCAAAAATATCAAATTATGTAGCCGAGCTCTACCCTTATACAACCTAGATTACAAATGAACTAAATTACAATTAAGCAAGAAATTCATTATTATGGGGGATGTTCAAGCTTTATTTCTTATTTCTACTTTTCTTCTTTCTTCTTTGGTTCCTTCTTTTGGATGGTGGAAGATAGATGCTCCAAGGCTTCACATGGTGCATAAGATAGGATCTTACGATCAGTGCTCATCCTAATCCCCATAACAATCATTTCAAAATCTTAATTTCACAAATTTACATGAAAAGGAAAAGTAGAAATCTAACTAACACATACAAAATAAAGGTTGGTTAAAACAAATCACACAAATCCTAAGCTTGTATATTGGACTTATCACCCCACACATGGGTGACTAAGTCCACCTGGCCTATTGGATTATGCTTAGGGGTATAAAGCACCTACAAGTAAAAGCATTTATATTTTATTTATGATAATACCCTTTAAGCACAACCCCCTGCAGAAAAGAATAGTTAGACTAAGAGCGTCATACCATTCATTCTACGAGCATACATCCTAACATCCAGTATAAAACATATATCACAAAACAAAATAAACATCAAACCATGCACAACCTAACCTAAAGCTAGAAGTGACTTAGCTAATGTCTCTTTGAAGGTGTGTGGTATGCTTAGCTATGGCTTTAGGTTCAAATTTTCTAAGTGTGAAGAACATGTTCAACTTAGAGGAAGGTTTTATTTAAGTTGTTTACTTATTTTGAGTTGATTTTATTTCATGTTTTGATTTGGTTTAAGTGGATCCTACAATTAATTACTAAGTTATGAAGAGAGGGAAGAGAAGAACTTCTCTTTCCTTCCTAACCTAAGTAATTTATAAAGTGGTTCACATTTTAGTTTTATTTAGTGAATGTTTTGATTAAATCTTTAATTAATCCTAAGTTTAGATGAACTCTAAACAAACCTATTCAAAAGAAAGACATTTTAAGATTAAATAAAATGAATCAAAATTCACATAACACACATCTTTTTTTTTCCAACATATATAACATGCATATGGATGGACCCTAAGCATATTTATACATACGAATGTGAATATTTAACACACTTTATGATGTATGCTAAATAATCCATTTAAGAAAATTTAGAAGTTGAATATGATGATTTTTCTTAAGTAGAAAGGGATTTTATCCAAATTTTCACATACACATGAAAGTAAGAAAGGCATAAGTGAGTACGCCCATTGTTAACCGAGGTGTAAGGTACAAGACCTACTTTACTTAAGCCTCGCAACTCGGGTTGTCCGACTAATATACTACTTTTCTTAAATACAAACATGTGTATGAAAGAAATGAAATGGAAACGAAGAATGCAAAAGTTGCATTAATGGATTTATTTTATTTATGCAATTTATATATGCAAGTATATGTAGCGCTTCTTAGGTGATAGCATAGAGATGAATAGGATATGAAATTAGATGAGTGTTAGGTCCTTTTCAAATGAACCATATTTCTCACCAAATTCCTATTCAAAACTATACCAACTTAAGAGAAAGGAAACCTATCATACTTTATAATCTTTCACATGCAAGCTCATAATTAAAATATAAGTAGCATACTTTTAGATTTGATATTTGATTTATATGTTCAGAAAAATAAATTGGATTTATTAGTGATAATAGCCACTTATATTTCTACTTTAGCCAACACATGCAATATTTGACATAAAGTAAACAATTTCATTTTAAACTTGAAATTTGAAAAAGATGAATGCATGAAACCACATGACATACAAATTTAACATGTTGGGGAAAGATTCAAAGCAATGTCATCATGTAAACAAATTTACTTTAATTAAATCTTAAATATATTCTTATGGAATAAGAAAATTTAAAATAAATCAAAGTGAATTCAATGTGATTTTTGTTTGGTTTGAATTTTGATTTAATTTTGAAAAGGTGAGTTGAGTTTGCTGTTCTTAACCCATTCTCACATGTATTTGATGTTTTTGTTTAATTTTTAGTTGATTAGATCTATTTTTATGTATTAATTAGATTAAGATAAGAATTAAGTAACTTAATTAACCCTTACCTACACCATCATAGAATAATTAACAAAATTATAATGAGCCAATGAGATGACATAAAAACTCACAAGGAATTAAAATTTGCAATGTACTTAATAATGAAAAGTCCTAATGCAATTTAGCTCACAATTAAAAGTTAATTAAGCTAAGGGGTTTAGCTTAAGAAATTTCAAAACACCCTTTCATACTTATGAAAGGGGTTTTAATTTTCTTAATTAAACTTATACTATTAAACACCTAAGCATCTACACCCAAGATAGATTAATTAAGTTTTGGAACTTTTTAGAATTTTTCTAAAAAATGTTTAAAAGGGTGATTAATAAGTTAACCTTTAATTAAGAGGGGATTAAGGAGAGAGAAGGGGGTGTTGATCTCATTTTTAGAATGAGCTCTCAACACCTCCATCTTAGGCTTAGGATTCCTCTTAGATTTTAAGAGTTCCTTAGTCTTAAATCACATCTAGTGATTAGGTGGATACTCTCACCTAGCCTTAGAAGACTTAGAAGAGTTAGCCATAGGAATAGGTCATGCCTTAAGGGTGTTAGGAAAATCTCCTACCCTTTAGCTTAAACCATTCCTCACTTTCCTTCTTTTAAGCAAAAATCCAAATCAATTCTATTTGATTTTCTCAAATTAACTCATAATTGAAATCCATAATTGAAATCCATGATTGAAAGCCATGATCAAAATCCATCAAAAATTCTTAAGTTTGAATTTCCTAAGTCTTTAAAGACTTAACCAAAATCATGATTCAAACCTATTCAAATCTTTGATATTTTCTTATGATATATTTATATTATCATCTATATTCCCATATATAAATAAAATATAATTCAAACTCATCAAATTAAATTCAAAATTCAAAATCAATTCATGAAAATTTCCTTAGGTCCCTTTAATTTTCCATTAAAGAACTCAGCCAGAATCAACTCTAAACTTTGATTAAACCTATTCAAAATCATGAGATTTTCTCAAAACTTATTTATATCCTCATTTATATTAACATATATAAATGAAATATTAATATAACACAATCAAATCAAACCCTAAAATTAAATTCTAAATTTAAAATGCTTGAAATTCCCTTAAATCCCTTAATTTTTCATTAATGGATTTAATTTAAACTTTGATCAAACCACTTCAAACTCATGGGATTTTCTCAAAATATATTTTTATTCTCATTTATATTCTTATATATAAATGAAATATAAACAGACATCAATCAAATCCATCTCAAAAATTAAATTTCAAATTAAAAATTACATTAAATCCTTTAAATTCCTTTTAATGAATTTAACCTAAATCATGACTAAACTCTTTCAAATCCTTGAAATTTCCTCATGATCAATTTATATTCTCATTTATATTCACATATATAAATGAAATATAAACTCAAACAATAAAAACCAACTCCAAATATCAAATTCAAATCAAATCAAAAAGCCTTTCATACCAAAATCTTGAACTTAGTCAAATCAATTCAAATCAAGCCAAATCCTTGATTTTCTCTCATGGTCTAATTAATCATACAATCATGAACTCTTATATAAATCCAAACTCCAATCCCTCAATCAAAACCCAAATCAAAAATTAAACCCAAGACCCCTTCATATTCTTCCTTTGAATATGAAATTTTCAAACGGATCAAAATCCATTTGACTCCAAACCACCTATAAATGGATATATATTTCAATTATAAGTCCATATACAAGATCAATGAATTTCAAATCAAGCTTTGACCAAGTCATTTGACCCACTTAGGCTCACTTGACCCAAAGTGACCTAAAGTACCCTTATGAGCCAACTTTTGATCCAACCAAATTGGATTGAACCAAACTCATATATCCTCTCATCATGATCAACAATCATCATGGGATGATCAATCAATCAAATTGGTCAAACCAAGTCAAACTTAAGGGTTACCTCGTCAACACTTTACAGCAATACGTACTGAACGCTTTACTAAAATGAAACCTAACATAGCCAAATTCCACCATAGGCCAAATTGATTAAAACCTTTGATCTAAGTTCACTCATGACCTATGTTTGAACTTGACCAAGCCAACATTTAAACCTAACCTAGCTCAATTGGCCCACTTGACCCAAGTTGACCCATCTTTACCTAAAGGGTCAAAATGTGTCAAACTTTCATCTAAGACAAATTGATTGAAACCAATGGGTCAAGTCCATTCCAAATTACTTGTGAAACTTGACCAAAATCTCAATTGGCCAACTACCAACCCAAATTGACCTTAGACCCAACATGACCTGGGGTCATGTTGAGTCAAAATTGAACTTAACCCAAATTGATTGGAAACAAAGATACCAATCCACTCCATATGATCAACCAACAAACCTACCCTTGACCTAACCCAAATAGGTCAAATGGGTCAAATAGTCAACTTGACTCATTTGACCTAAATGAGTCATATGAGCCAAAACCAAATATATACCAAATTGAACCAAACCAAATAAAAAATATTTCAAATGGTCATATGAACTTGACCCAACCCTAGTTTGACATTTGACCATTGGTCAACTGACCCAAGTTGACCCATTTTGACCTAAATGGGTCAACATGAGCCAAACTATCAAATGGATTCCAAATCCATGAAACTTGGCCCAACCTATTTTCTCAACATACCAAACATACTCAAATTGAAAATACCATTATACCCTTAGGCCATAGAACAAATTTTGGCCTAACCCATAGGTATTTTGGTCATACACTTATCACAATCACTTGAGGCTCTCCTAAAAGCTCAATGGGACCTAGTAATGAGTGGTGCACCCAACCCAATAGGTTTGGGTCAACCCATTTGGTCCATGGAAAAAATCCAACCCCATAGCATAGAATTGAAATTTCAAACTCCCCCCTAAGCTCAATTGGATGCACATGGGAGTTAATATTCCACTCCCTTGGCCAAACCGACCATGTGCATTGCTCTCAATGAAACAACTCACCTATGATGTTAATTCAATCAAAATGCTCATTGCCCCATCCATGGGGAGATATACTTCCCCAATCAAATTTCAATTCATTTCACTCAAACCTAAGTTTAAGAACCATGAGTTTTCCCAAGGTCCCTAGAGGATTTAGATTTCCCATTCTTGGTTTGCAGTGCAAAATAGAGGTCCATTGAATTCTCAACTTCTATACTCAATCTCCTTCAATTCTGCACACTGAGGGAGCTAAATTAGCCTTCCTAAGCATTCTCTGAAGTTCTAGAGATAAGGGAGAGATCAATTCAATTAAAGCCGCAAAGGGAGTGAAGAGGAGTTGGTCCATAGAGCTCTACACTCAACATCAAGGCTAAGAACTCAACAGACTTCATCTCATTACGAAGCTACCTCATCGATCTGAGCACTGATCACCTGAGGTTAGTGATTTTTTCACCACTTAGGCTAAGAGGTGTTGGTCCTTTGTGAAAGAAATTTTCATCATGTGAAATCCGGATTGGCCGCTAGTCCTTTAGATGGTGTGGGTTGAGTCTGATTCATGAAGATGCTTGGATCTCCCCTTGGATCATGAATAGTTCACATTCATCCGGAAGAACTTCATCTGGCCCATCCATCCGCAATTTAGATGGACAATCTAGATTATTAGACATATATCCTTTATCAATTTAAAATCATGTATCCTGCCGTTCATTTTGATACTAAGGATGAAAATGTGTGTGCCGCTGCCTCCCCTGATTTGACAACTTAAGTAAAGGGCTCATAGCGTGACGCGTGTAAAGCACACTGACCACCACCACCACACATCGTGCCGTGAGCCAGAGGTTAATTAGGGATTAAGAAATGGCTTAATTAATTCTTAATTACTTAGAGAACTTCAAAAAGTCATAACTCCTTTAATAAAAATTAGAAAAATATAAGAAAAAATGTCATGGATAGATAATTTCATCTAGAATATTTTAAAAATATTTTCAATGTATTTTGAATTCCCTTTTTCTCTAAATTTAGGTTTCTTTGGGAATGTTAATTAGTTAATTATTTTCTATTAAGCCACTAATTGATCTCAAATTTCTAGGGTTCATTTTAGGGGATGACCTCTACCTCCCCTAATTTCCTTGAGATTTATTGATACTTTGGTTAGGGAGATTGCTAGCTCATTCCCTAATTACCCCTTCATGTAATTAAGGATAATTACAGTATAATTAGTGGATTTTCTCTATGATTAAGTTGGATTAAGGTTAGATCCAATGAGTAGGGGTTTTATGGAATAATTTTAGGTTATTTTCACTAAGTTATTCCCTAAACCCCCTTTTCTTTCCTTAATCCCCTTTTAATTAAGGGTTAAGTCATTAATTATCCCTTTAAATAATTTTCAAAAATTCTAAAAAATTCCAGAACTTAATTAATCAACTTCGGGAAGATACTTAGGTGTTTCATAACCTAAGTCTAATTAAAGAAATTAAAACCCCTTTCATAAGTATGAAAGGGTGTTTTAGAAGTACTTAAACTAAACCCCTTAGCTTAATTAACTTTTAATTGTGAGCCAAATTGCATTAGGCCTTTTCATTACTAGGTGCATTACAAATTTACATACCTTGTGGGTTGTATGTCATCTCATTGGCTCATAATTACGTAGTTATTTTTTCTAATGTGGTGTAGGTAAGGGTTAATTAAGCTACTTAATCCATACCCTGACCAAATTAACACTTAAAAATGGATTTAATTAACTAAAATTAAGCAAAAATATAAAACACATGTGAGAATGGGTTAGGAATAACAAACTCATCTCACCATTTCAAAATTAAATCAAACTTCAAACTAAACAAACTTATTTTCAAATTCGCTTTGATTTATTCTAAATTTTCTTATTTCTTAAGAATGTCTTTAGGATTTAAGTAAAGTCAGTTTGTTTACATGATTGCATTGCTTTAGATCTTTCCCAACATGTTAACTTGTATGTCATATGATTTATGCATCCATGATTTCATGTTTTCAAAGTTTTAAAATGAAATTATTTACTTTATATCAAATGTGCATGTGTTGGCTGAAGTAAAATATGAGTGGCTATTATCACTACTAAATTCAAAGTATTTTCAAAATCTATAAATGAAACATCAAATCTGAAATTGTGCTATTCTTATAATTTAATTATAAGCTTGCATGTGATAGATTATAAAGTCATGTGTAATGTAGCATTTCCTTCCTCTTATGTTAGCATAGTTTTGAATAGGTTGGTAAGATGTAGGGTTCATTTGAAAAGAACCCAACACTTACTTAATTCTATATCTTATTCATCCCTATGCCATCATCGAAGAAGGATTGCCTATGCTTGCATGAATAAATTGCATAAACAAAAATGGAACTATTAAACAACTTTTGCATATTCTTTTCCATTTCTTTTATATGCATGTTGTACTTAAGAAAGTGGTATATTAGTCTGGACAATGAGGTTACAAGCTTTATGTAGCCCCTAAGTAGGTTTTGTATCTTACACCTCTAGTTAACAATGTATTACTTTATGCCCTTTCTTACTTTCATGCATGTATGTGAAATTTTGGATAAGGAAAACCTTTTCTACTTAAAAAAAATCATGCATCTAAATCTTCTAAATTTTCTTAAATGATTACTTAGCATGCATCATAAAGTGTGTTAACTACTCATTTGCATGTATAGATATGCTTAGGTCCATCCATATGCATGTTATATATGTTGGAAATGAAGTAATGTGTGTTATGTGAATTTTGATTCATTTTTTCTTAATCTTAAAATGCCTTTCTTTTGAATAGGTTTGTTTAGAGTTTGTCTGCTTAGGATTGATTAAAATATGTGGTTAAAACATTCACCTAAATGAAATTAAAATGTGAACTTACCTTAGAAATTACTTAGATTAAAGGAGAAGTTCTCTCTTTTCTCTCTCTCTTTATAACTTAGTAATTAATTGTAGGTTTCACTTAAACCAAATTAAAACATGAAATAAAAAATAACCCAAAATACTTAAACAACTTAAATGAAACCTCCTCTAAGTTGAACATGTCTTTCACACTTAGAAAATTGAACCTAAAGTCCTAAGCTAAGCACCACAAACCTTCAAAGCACACATTTAAGTCACCACTTCTAGCTTTAGGTTAGGTTGCATGGTTTGATGTTATGTTTTATTTGTGATGAATATTTTAGATTGAATGTTAGGGTGTATGTTTGTAGAATGAATGTAATTTTCTAAATTCTTTCTGGATAGGGGCTATCATAAATAAAAATATAAATGCTTGCTTGGTGCTTATACCCCTTGCATAATCCATAGGTGTGACTTAGTCACCCATGTGTGGGTGATAAGTCCAATATACATGCTTGAGATTTTGTGGTGTGCTTTGACTAACCTTTATTTTGTGTGTTAGTTAGATTTCCTTTTCCTTTTCATGTAAAAAAAATATGTATATTTAGGATTTTAAAATGATTTGTTATGGGGATTAGATGAACATTGGTCATAAGATCTATCTTATGCACCATGTGAAGTCTTGGAGCATCTACCATTCAACCATCCAAAGGAAGATCCAAAAAAGAAAAGAAGAAAAGAAAAGAAAGAAAGAAGAAAGAATAAAGAAGAAAGTAGAAAGAAGAAAGAAGAATAAAGCTTGAAGACCCCCATAACAATGAATTCCTTTGCTTAAATTGTAATTTAATTCATTTATAATCTAGGTTATATAAGGTAGAGCACCAATTACATTTGAAATTTTGAGTTTGGTGGAGGTGCCCACCACTGACCATTTATTCTTTTTACAATTAGCTTTATAAATTATTTGATGATTTGTTTAGCTTTTACTTTTAAGTAGCATGCTTTTCTTTATTTCTTCCTTGCTTTATGTATGGTCTGGATGTGGATTAGGCTCTTTAGAGAAAAATAAATCTTTTACCCAACTTAATAATTCAAATTAAAATTAAACAACTCATAACCTCACCTAAAGCTTAGGATTAAAATCAATATAAAAGAATTAGCAACCCCTTAAAATCAATATGATGAGTATTTCTTTCTTTATAATATCATGCACAAATGCATCTTATTTCACTCTTGATTTAAGGGCTTCCACCTTTGTCAGAGAACCCAACTTGACCTTTAAGGGTCGTGGTGGAAACTCACCTCCTACCTTCTCGCTGATTTTGGCCAATAATCTACTTTCTTATGCATTAGTCATAAAACTCCTATTAGCCTGAGTCAAAATGATTGTCCAAAAAATAAAATAAAATAAAATTTGAAATGCATTAGATTTAGGTCATTTGAAGCATGTCGCTTTACATGATCTAGTCTCTTTAGGGAGTGAGTTTAAGGACTTAGTCTCTTTTAAATAAAATAGCCTAGCTATCTTGCATAAGCATAAAGACTTGCCTACATGTATTTAAAATTGTAGGAGTTAGTTGAGGCCACCCCAGAGAGTCAAGCTATCAAGTGGTTTGTCCTCTCTTGTGGAGGCAAACCAATCACCCATTTTTGCCTTAGATTTAGGTTGTGCTTTCCCTGCTCCCTAAATTTAGGTTCTGAGGTTGCTTCTCCCTTTGTGCGCTATAAGCATAATTTTTCACCTCTTAGGCATTTCTTTAGTCTTGTGTTAAGGAATCTTAAGTCCTAAATTTCTAATAACAAATACAACTCAAATAAACTAAATCAAATATAAAGCCCAATTTTAGGATAGTTTAAGATGCTCGCCAGGTTTCTTAGCATCATGAATATCTCCTACTTATTCCCATTTTGGCTCCGATAATAACTCCTTCTTTTGATCAATCTCATTTGATCTTCAAAATATAAACCAATAGATTGATAGTCCTTCCTATTGAGATCTTCAGAGATAATGATCATTTACCTTAATCAGAGTTTTCCTAAAGGATCGTCCTTAGGATGTAATTAAATATTTTTGTGGGAACTTAACAACCCATTGAAAATAAACTCATTTACTTTACCATGTAAAGTAGGGAAGAATCTTGGTACATATGCGACCCATCTTAGAGTCCTTATTGAGGTGATTGGTTCCATTAAATGGTAGTGATTTCTATCTCTCGAGATAGAATACTAAACCTTGATGACATATCTGATTACCTAAATAAGTACATCTATGGATCTACATGGCGTCTTACCAAGATGAATTTTCATATATGTAATTTTGCCCCTCCTTTCACCACAGATTTGAAGGCGACTCTATACTGTGTGAGGGAATTTTTCTCCACACACCATTTTACACATATGAATTGGGTTTTGATTTTCTTAATTAAACTTAGGCTATTAAACACTTAAGCATTTACCCAAAGTAGATTAATTAAGCTCTCAAATTTTTTAGAATTTTTAGAAATTAATTAAGGAGATAATTAATGAAGTAACCCTTAATCAAGAGGAGATTAAAGAGTGAAAAGGGGAGCTTAAGGGAAATGCCCCAAAATTATTTCCTAAACCTCCTATATATTGGATCTGACCTTAATCAACCCTAATCATGGATTAAAAATATTAATCATACCTTAATTATGCTTAATTACATAAGGAGGGTAATTAAGAAGTCCATTAGCAATTTTTCTAATCAATCCTTCAATAAATCCCAAGAAAATTAGGGGAGGCAGAAGTCATCCCCTAAATCATATCCAAGAAGTTTGGGATTAATCAGAGGCTTAATTAAAAGGTAATTAGCAAAATGAAGTTTCTAATAAAACTTAAAATCAGAGGAAATTATAATTTAAAAGCCATTGAAATTAATTTTAAAATATTATAGGTTGAATTATCTTTTCATAGGATTTTATTTCATATTTTTTTGAAAAGAGTTATGAATTTTAGTAGATCCCTAGATTAATTAAAATTAATTAAGGCATTTTAACTAACCCTACTTCTAATGGCATGATGGTGGGGTGGTCGAGCGCCTACACGTTTGAATGAGGGATTCACTTAAGTGTCAACCAAAAGGTGACATGACAAGCTTTGATCTCACGTTTGATCAAAGATAGGATGGCTAGAGATCTCCCCGTAGTTTTAAAACTGATAAAGGAAATATAAATGTGGGGAATTATCTCGGTCGTCCATCCAAAATGCGTGGATGGATAGCCAGAGATCTATCTCTACCAATCTCGGCAAAAAATGAAGTTCCCACCTTTTGGATGATCCGAAGCTCATTGAGCTGATTGAATAAATCAACCCACACCATCTAAGCATGAAAACATCAAACGGTCAAAACTCCATGGGATTAAAATTTCTTTTACAAAGCTCCACACCATATTGAGTTTAATGGTTGAAAAATGGCATACCTCACAGGCACTCGATTCCCTTGGAGAAGTGTCGTCTGGTTAAGACGAAGCTGTGTTGGAAGAATGAGCACTTGAGGTTATATGAATTGCTTTATGGACCAACTCCCTTTGCTCCTCTTTGTAGCCTTGTTCCAATCCAACTCTTCCTTACTATGGGAACTCCAAAGGAAGCTTTTTGACTTAGCTCCACGATGAAGTATGCAAAGTAATTGGATAAAATTGAGTATGGAGAAGTTGGCTCTTGATTTTCCTCCCTTGTTTTCACTGTTCAAAAATTGAGGATGGGAAAATGGCTAGAGCTCTAGGAAGCTAGGGATCACTCTTTGATGGCTCCTTACTCTCTCTAGTACTAAATCGAATGTGCGGCTCTTGAATTCCAATTGAATTAGGGGGAGTATATCTCCCCTTAGAAGGATCGGGCGGCTGTCCATCCACTTGCCATTTTTTGATCAATTGAGCTTAGACAAGGTTGTTTTTGTGGTGCACATGGTCAGGAGTTGATTGCCAACCTCCCATGTGCTTGAATTTGAGTGGGAGAAGAGTTTGAATTTGGAGTTTTGACCCATGGGGTTGGGTCTAGGGACCAATTGGGCTGACCCAAACCCATTGGGTTAGGTGCACCACTCTTCATTAGGTCCCCTTGATCTTTTAAGAAAGCCTCAAGTGGATATGAAAAGGGTATGACCAAATTACCCATAGATTAGGCCAAAATTTGTTCTATGGCCTAGGGGTATGGTGGTTATTTGTTGATTTTTCACTTTGGATATGTTGGGTATGTGGAGAAACTAGGTTTGGCCAAGTTTCATGAGATTTGGAATTCATTTGATAGGGTTTGGCTCATGTTGACCTATTTAGGTCAAAATGGGTCAACTTGGGTCAAGTTGACTAATTGGTCAAATTGGGTCAAGGGGTTGGGTCAAGTTCATACCATTTGAAATGTTTTGGCTTTTGGTTTTATTCAATTTGGTATAGTTTTGAATTTGGCTCATATGACTCCATTTAGGTCAAATGGGTCAAGTTGACCTATTTGACCCATTTGACCTATTTGGGCTAGGTCAAGGGTAGGTTTAGGATAGGCTAGTCATATGGAGTGGATTGGTATCTTTATTTTCAATTAATTTTGGCTAAGTTCAAATTTGGCGCAATATGACCCCTTTAGGTCATGTTGGGACTAAGGTCAGTTGGGCTAGGTTAGGTCTACTTGGCCAATTGAGGCTTTGGTCAAGTTTCATAAGTGATTTGGAATGAAATTGACCCATTGATTTGGATCAATTTGACTTAGATCAAGTTTTGACACATTTTGACTTTTTAGGTCAAGTTGGGTCAAGTTGGGTCAACTTGGGTCAAGTGGCCAATTGGGCTAGGTTAGGCTCAAATGTTGGCTTGGCCAAGTTCAAACATAGGTCATGAGTGAATTTAGATCAATGGTTTCAATCAATTTGGCCTATGGTGGAATTTGGCTATGTTATGTTTCATTTTGGGCTAAGTGTTGACTTGGTCAACCCTTAGGTTTGACCCAATTTGATTGATTGATCATCCCATGATGATTGTTGATCATGATGAGAGGCATAGAAGAGTTTGGTTTAATATAATTTGGTTAAGATTATAATTTGGCTCATAAGAGTACTTTAGGTCACTTTGGGTCAAGTGAGCCTAAGTAGGTCAAATGGCTTGGTCAAAGCTTGATTTGAAGTTGATTGATCTTGTATATGGACTCATGATTGAAATATAAATCCATTTACAAGTGGTTTGAATTCAAGTAGATTTTGACCAATTTGACAATTTTATATTCAAAGGAAGAATATGAAGGGATTTTTGGTTTTGATTTTTGACTTGGATTTTGATTGAGTGATTGAAGTTTGTATTTCTATATGGGATCATGATTGTGGGTTTAATTGAATCATGAGAGAAAATCAAGAGTTTGGCTTGATTTGAAGTTGATTTGGCTAAGTTTAAGATTTTGACTTGAAAGACTTAGATTGGACTTTGAGTGGATTTGAGTTTCATTTTTCTGGGAATTGGTTTTGATTATTTAAATTTATATTTCATTTATATATATGAATATAAATGAGAATATAAATGGATCATGAGAAAGTTTCAAGAATTTGAAGTGGTTTAATCATGATTTAGGCTAAGTCCATTAAGAAAGATTTAAAGGACTTAGTAAAATTTTGGAGTTAAGAGTTTGAATTTTTAAATTTGGTTTGATTGATATATATATATATATATATATATATATATATATATATATATATATATATATATATATATATATGAATATAAATGAGGATGTAAATGAATTACGAGAAAATCCCATGAATTTGAGATAGTTTGATCAAGATTTAAGCTAAGTACATTAATGGAGAATTAATGACTTAAGAAAGATTTTTAAATTGGGAATTTAATTTGAGGATTTGATTTGATTGATTTATATTTATATTTCATTTATATATGTGAATATAAATGAGAATATAAATGAGTTTTGAGAAAATCTCATGAGTTTGAATTGGTTTAGAGTTGATTTTGGCTAAGTCTATTAATGGAAAATTAAGGGACTTAGGAAAATTTTATGAATTGATTTGAAATTTTGAGTTTAGTTTGATTGGTTTGAATTTATATCTCATTTATATATGTGAATATAAATGGAAATATAAATGAATTATGAAAAAATCTCAAAGATTTGAATTGGTTTGATCATGATTTGCTAAGTCCAAGGGAGGCTAAAGGCAAATTTGATGGATTTTGATCATGGGTTTCAATCATAGATTTCAATCATGGATTTTGATCATGGAATTGATTTGAGTTTGGAGGAAATCAAATAGAATTGATTTGGAGTTTGACTTGAAAGAAGGAAGGTGAGGAATGGTTTAAGCTAAGGGTAGGAAGTTTTCCCTAACACCCCTATGGCATGACATATTCTTATGGCTAACTCTTCTAAGTCTTCTAGGGCTAGATTGAGTGTCCACCTAATCACTAGATATGTCGTAAGACTAAACTAAACTCTTAAAGTCTAAGAAGTGTCCTATGAGAGAAAGAGTTCATTCAAAAAATGAGGTCAACAAAGGAAAGATTCCAAACAAGCAATCCCAAAAATGAGGTCAACTCTTAAAGTCCTATGTCTCTGGACTTTATTTAGCATACACAAATTTGCTAAGTAAATATTCCATTTCCAAATTCACACATGATTCACAAACAAGCAAAAGAGGAAAATTATTTTCAAACAACTCATTTAGCATACCCAAATTTGCTAAATGAGCAATCCCAAACAAAATCAATTTACCCTTTATTTTAATATACTCAAATTTGTTAAATAAAGGGTCCCCAAACACAAAAGTTAAATTCAAATATGAACCAATGGAAGCATCAAAAATCTCTTCAAAATATTTGAACCCATTTTCAGCATACACAAATTTGTTGAAAATGAATTCTAAATTCAAAATTTCTTCTCCAATTCTAAGTTTGAAATCTCTCTCCTAAATTCAAAGAGCTCCACTTAACATATTCAAATTATTGAGTGTGGGTTCAAATTCTAAAAGCAAATTAAAGCATAAAATCTGATTTGAGTTTGTTTCTAAAAATTATAAAATTTTAACTCAATTTCAAATTTTCCCAAGATGGATGCTCACGTATGTGTTCACTTTTCCTTTGGGATGGATTTGGCCTTGGATCGGCCAGCCTCCCACAAAGACTTGCCCATCTAATACATTTAATGAGCAATACGTAACTGAACGAAGTACAACAGGGGCAACCCTCCCTGTCGATAGGGAGTGGTGATTGTCGAAGCCATCATCCATGTTGAGATACCTTCAGACTTTGAGTTTCCCTCACTAAAGAGGAAGGCTACAGTAGTTCCCGCAGTAGTTATAATTTGACCGTTCGATTTGTTGTTTTGGTCACTATACTTCTTCTAAGGGGAAGGCTGCAACCAGGATAGTCTCCTCAACCTTTAAGACATGGTTCGTTCCGCCGCTCCCAACATAACTTCGGCAGCGGTATGCAAGATCAGCGACATCATATCATATCCAAGGAGATGGGCGGTTTCCGGTTTGCGATGAGCCACCGGATAGTATCTCCTCTGATCACATAGAACAAGTTTCATCCTCTTTCTGGATTTGATGGAGAGGAAGATGTTAGAAGGTTCTCGGTGTCACCTTTACCTATAGTTCACTATGAGGTACCTATCAGAGACAGGAGGAGGTCCTATGCTGGCCTTAGGATAGTTTTGCGCCAAGTTGGCAGGGCTTCTGGACGATCAAAGTCCAAAGCTCAATTTGATCTACGATCAGTCATTCCTCGTAACGTAGGCGAGCACATCCGTAGGAGAAGGCTAGGGAGGCCTGTGTATCAATGCATGTTACCAATAGGGAGAGGTGAAGATGCATGGGCATTTGCCTCCACCCTCATAGATTTCCTCGATCTGCTACGGTACTTCACATAATCGATAATATTGAGTAATAACCCACCTTGGGAGGAGGGCTCCGGCACAAAGAGAGTGGTGCCTCCATCACCACCCCCACTCCCTCCCGTCGCCATCAGGTGCAAGTTCCATATTCTACAGTCCCATCAAAAGAAAGAATGAAGCATCGGAGGAAAGAGAGCCCCTTGGTGATTATTCTGCGAGATCCCATTTCATTTCATCTACGAGGCAAGGCCAAGCTCTCCTGCTCGACCTCATACTTCAGTTGTGGTGAAGAGGGAGTGGTGATCTCGTAGCATCATAGTTGTGCCATCACCACCACCACCTTAGCAGACCCTGGACATAGCAGCAGTAAAGGGAGAAGGAGATAGTTCTGTTATCCTGATGGCAATAGATCCTCCTAGGAGTAGTACTCCACCCATGGAAAATGATAGCCAAGAGCATGTATCTTCCAGTGAGCATAGCCCCCACAAGTTCAATATTCTAGTAGTCAGGGAGGTCAGATGTATCTTTGTTCACGAGCATGATCTTACCACCCATCAATCACGAGCTTTTGTGCCTGCACAGTTGGACCACTCCCTAAATGATATTATAGCACAGTATCTCATTGAGATGAAGGAAATCCTAGGGTATGACTAGTCTGATCTAGAGGAATAAAAGGCTAGCTTTTATCTCAATGAAGATGATCTGTTGGAAGATTCAGCCGAGGTGCATATAGTAGACACCAAGGGTTCCCTAATTCGGGATCAACATGGTTCGGAAGGTGTTGCAGTCAAACAGGATGACACAACCTATTTGACCCAACACCTCCTTCAACAACTTAAACAAAAGGATGAACAGATAGATAGGATGGGAAAGAAGCTTGAAGATTTGCTAGTGGCAGTTTTGGCACTTCAAAATCAAGCTCTAGCAGCACATCCTACTATTATGAAGACCTGTCAATCAGAGTTACTGCATGTCTTGGATCAACCTAAGAGTTCACCTCTGGCAGAGCAGGGCAACACTAACTTGTATAGGAAAGTAGTGGACAGTACCTCAGTACAAGAAAAGGATATTAAACTCATGGTTGAACATGTGAGAGAAGCGTTGGCGCAAGCCTGAGGTGGTTCATCGGTTCCAAAGGGTAGACCCTACCCAGAGGAATTTAATGCTATCCAGTATCCTAAGGGTTTTGTGCCACCTTCTTTCAAGAGTTTTGATGGTAGCAAGAACCCTCGCCAGCACATAGCGCACTTCAGGGCCAGCTGTTGCAATGTTGGTAGCAGTGATGCACTATTATTTTATCTTTTTGTTAGTAGTTTAGCAGACATAGCCATTGATTGTGCAGAACTCCCAATAGTTCGGTGAAGACATTTTTGAGTTGGAGCAACTCTTCATTAAGAGGTTTCTTTGGGCTCGAAAGTGCTTGTAGGCGATCTCGTTGTAACACAACAACACCCCGGTGAGTCCCTAGCTGATTATATTATTATGGTAAAAAAATTTATAAGGGGAGTCACCTTTCAAATTTGTGGGGAGAAAAGAAAGAGGAACCCTTACAAAAATTTGTCTTGATAAGACGCCACGTAGATACGCAAATGTACTTATTCAAGTGATCGGATACGTCATCAAGGTATAGTGTACTATCTCGAAGAAAGATAGAAGTCACTATCCTTTAATGGAACCAATCACCTAAGGACTCTAAGGGCGATAGTGCATATGTAGATTCTTCCCTACTTTACATGAAAAAGTAAAGCAGGGTTTATTCTAAACTGGGTTTGTTAGGTTCTCTATAGGGGCAAGCCCCTATAGTTAATTACATTCTAAGGGATGAGATCCCTTAGGAAAACCCTCGATTAAGGTAAATGATCGTTGTCTCTAAAGATTTCAATAGGATGAAATATCAGTCGATTGGTTTATGTTTGAGGGATCAAATAGGATTGATCAGAAGAGGGAGTCATTATCAAAGCCAAAATGGGAAATAAGTAGGAGATGCTTGCGATGCTAGGAAAATATAGTGAGCATCTCAAACTATCCTAAAATTGGGCTTTACATTTTGAAAATTGATTTAGTTTATTTGAGTTGCATTTTTCATTAGAAATTTATGACTTAAGATTCCTTAACACAAGATTAAAGAAATGCCTAAGAGGTGAGAAATTATGTTTATGACTCGCAAAGGGGAAAAGCAACCTCAAAACCTAAATCTAGGGAGCTTTGGCGAGGGCCAGAAGCACAACCTAAATCTAAGGTAAAAATGGATTATTAGTTTGACTCCACAAGAGAGGACAAACCACCCGAATGCTTGGACTTACAATGACCTCGGGGTGGCTACCAACTAACTCCTCCTATGATTTTAAATACATGTAGGCAAGTCTTTATGCTTATGCAAGATAGCTGGGTTGTTATTATTTAGAAAGAGATTAAGTTCTTAAACTCACTCCTTAAAGAGACTAGATCATGTAAAGGGACATGCTTCAAATGATCTAAATCTAATGTAATTTAAATTTCATTTTATTTTTATTTTTGGACAATTATTTTGACTCCATAGGATTTTTATGACTAATGCATGAAATCAGATTATTGGCCAAAATCGTGAGAAGGTAGGAGGTGAGTTTCCATCACCCCTCAAAGGTCAAGTCGAGTTCTCAGCAAGGTGGAAGCCCTCAATCAAAGAGTGAAATAAGATACATTTATGCATAATATTATAAAGAAATGCTCATCTAGTTAAATTCTTTTATCTTGATTTTAAACCTAAGCTTTAGGTAAGATTATGAGTTATTTAATTATAATTTGAATTGTTAAATTGGGTAAAAGATTTATTTTTTTCTAAAGAGCCTAATCCACATCCAAGCCATACATAAAGCAAGAAAGAAACTAGGAAAAACATACCACTTAATGCAAAAGCTAATAAAATCATCAAATAATTTATAAAGCTATTCGCAAAAAATAAATTGTGGTCATTACCTGACAAACTCAAAATTATCAAATACGAGTAGTCGAGCTCTACCCTTACACAACCTGGATTACAAATGAATTAAATTATAATTTAAGCAAAGGAATTCATTATTATGGGGGTATTCAAGCTTTATTCTTCTTTCTTCTTTCTTATTTCATCTTTCCTTTTCTTCTTTCTTCTTCTTCTTCTGATTCCTCTTTTGGAAGGTTGGATGGTAGATGCTCCAAGGCTTCACATGGTATATAAGATAGGTTCTTATGACCAATTCTCATCCTAATCCCCATAACAAATCATTCCAAAGTCATAATTATACAAATTTTTACATGAAAAGGAAAAGTATAAATCTAACTAACACTTGCAAAACAAAGGTTAGTTAAATCACACCACACAAATCCCAAGCATGTATATTGGACTTATCACCTCACACACGGGTGACTAAGTCCACATGGCCTATGGATTATGCTTAGGGGTATAAAGCACCTACAAACAAATGCATTTATATTTTTATTTATAATAGTGGCCCTTAAGCATAATCCCATGTAGAAAAGAATAGTTAGACTAAGCACATCCTACCATTCATTCTATGAGCATACACCCTAACATATAGTCTAAAATATATATCACAAAATAAAACATAACATCAAACCATGCACTGACATAACCTAAGTCTAGAAGTAGTGACTTAGGCTAATGTGTGCTTTGAAGGTTTGTGTGGTATGCTTAGCTTAGGACTTTAGGTTTAAATTCTCTAAGTGTGAAGAACATGTTCAACTTAGAGGAGAGTTTCATTTAAGTTATTTAAGTGTTTTGGGTTAGTTTTATTTCATATTTTAATTTGGTTTAAGTGAAACCTACAATTAATTACTAAATTATGAAGAGAGGGAAAGAAGATAACTTCTCTTTCCTTCCCTAATCTTAAGTAATTATCTAAAGTATATTCATGTTTTAGTTTCATTTAAGTGAATGTTTTGATTACATCTTTTAATTAATCTTAAGTTTAGATAAACCCTAAACAAACCTATTCAAAAAGAAAGGGCATTTTAAGATTAAATAAAATGAATCAAAATTCACATAACACACATTACTTCATTTCTTTCCCAACATATATAACATGCATATGGATGGACCTTAAGCATATCTATACATGCAAATGAGAATAGTTAACATGCTTTATGATGCATGCTAAGTAATCTATTTAAGAAAATTTAGAAGTTGAATATGCATGATTTTTCTTTTAGTAGAAAAGGTTTTCCTTGTCCAAAATTTTGCATACATACATGAAAGAAAGAAAGGCATAAGTGAGTACAACACTATTGTTAACCAGAGGGGTAAGGTACAAGACCTACTTAGGGCTACTTAAAGCCTCGCAACCTCCAGATTTTCTAGACTAATATACCACTTTCCTTAAGTACAAGCATGTATATAAAAGAAATGAAATGGAAAAGGAATATGTAAAAGTTGTTTAATAGATTTGTTTTATTTATGTAATTTATGTATGTAAGTGTAGGTAACCCTTCTTATATGATAGCATAGGGATGAATAGGATATGAAATTAGGTGAGCATTAGGTCTTTCCAAATGAACCTTAAATCTTGCCAAAAATTTCTATTCAAAACTATACCAACATAAGAAAAAAATGAAACCTATACTAAGTATACCTTTATAATATTTCACATGCAAACTTATAACTAAAGTATAAGTAGCATACTTTCAGATTTGATGTTTCATTTATAAGTTTTGAAAATAATTTGGATTTAGTAGTAATAATAGTCACTCATATTTTACTTTAGCCAACACATGCACATTTGACATAAAGTAAACGATTTTCATGTTAAAATTTGAAACATGAAATTATGAATGCATGAATTACATGGCATACAAATTAACATGTTGGGAAAGATCCAAAGTAATGAAATCATGTAAACAAACTCACTTTACTTAAATCCTAAAGTTATTCTTATAGAATAAGAAAATTTAGAATAAACCAAAGTGAATTTCAAAATGATTTTTGTTTAGTTTGAAGTTTGATTTAATTTTGAAAATATGAGATGAGTTTGCTATTCTTGACCCATTCCCACATGTGTTTTGCTTTTTTGTTTAATTTTTAGATAATTAAATCTATTTTTAAGCATTGATTATGTTAAGGTATGAATTAAGTGACTTAATTAACCCTCACCTACACCTCCTTAGAAGAATTAACTAAGTAATTATGAGCCAATGAGATGACCTAAAACCCACAAGGAATTTAAATTTGCAATGCACCTGATAATGAAAAGGCCTAATGCAATTTGGCTCACAATTAAAAGTTAATTAAGCTAAAGGGTTTAGCTTAAGTAATTTCAAAACACCCTTTCATACTTATGAAAGGGGTTTTAATTTCCTTAATTAAACTTAAGCTATTAAACACCTAAGCATCTACCCAAGGTAGATTAATTAAGTTTTAGAACTTTTTAGAATTTTTTAAAAAAATGTTTAAAGGGACAATTAATGAGTTAACCCTTAATTAAGAGGGGATTAAGGAGAGAAAAGGTGGTGTTGACCTCATTTTTAGAATGAGCTCTCAACACCTCCATCTTAGGCTTAGGATTCCTCTTAGACTTTAAGAGTTCCTTAGTCTTAAGACACATCTAATGATTAGGTGGACACTCTCACTGAGCCCTAGAAGACTTAAAAGAGTTAGTCATAGGAATAGGTCATGCCTTAGGGGTGTTAGAAAAATCTCTTACCCTTTAGCTTAAACCATTCCTCACTTTCCTTCTTTAAAGTCAAACTCAAAATCCATTCTATTTGATTTTCTCAAATTAATTCTATGATTCAAATCCATGATTGAAAGCCATGATCAAAATCCATCAAAAATTCCTAAGTTCAAATTTCCTAAGTCCTTAAGGACTTAACCAAAATCATGATTCAAACCTATTCAAATCTTTGAGATTTTCTCATGATCAATTTATATTCTCATATATAAATAAAATATAAATTCAAACTCATCAAATCAAATTCAAATTTCCAAATCAATTCATGAAATTTTTTTTTAAGTCCCGTTAATTTTCCAGTAAAGAACTTAGCCAAAATCAACTCTAAGCTTTGATTAAACCTATTCAAACCCATGGGATTTTCTCAAAACTTATTTATATCCTCATTTATATTCTCATATATAAATGAAATATAAATATAACTCAATCAAATCAAACCTTAAAATTAAATTCCAAATTTAAAATGCTTGAAATTCCCTTAAATTCCTTAATTTTTCATTAATGGATTTAACCTAAACTTTGATTGAACCACTTCAAACTCAAGGGATTTTCTCAAAATATATTGTATTATTTATATTCTCACATATAAATGGAATATAAATATACATGAATCAAATCCAACTCAAAAATTAAATTTCAAATTAAAATTTTCATTAAATCCTTTAAATTCCCTTTAATGGATTTAACCTAAATCATGATTAAACTCTTTCAAATTCTTAAAATTTTCTCATGATAAATTTATATTCTCATTTATATTCACATATATAAATGAAATATAAACTCAAATATTCAAAACCAACTCCAAATATCAAATTCAAATCAAATCAAAATCAAATCTAAGCCTTTCAAGCCAAAATCATGAACTTAGCTAAATCAATTCAAATAAAGCCAAACCCTTGATTTTCTCTCATGGTCCAATCAATCTTACAATCATGAAATCTTATATAAATCCAAACACCAATCCCTCAATCAAAACCCAAATCAAAAATCAAACCCAAGACCCTTTCATATTCTTCCTTTGAATATGAAATTTTCAAATGGATCAAAATCCATTTGACTTCAAACCACTTGTAAATGGATTTATATTTCAATCATGTCCATATACAAGATCAATCAACTTCAAATCAAGCTTTGACCAAGCCATTTGACCCACTTAGGCTCACTTGACCCAAAGTGACCTAAAGTTTATGAGCCAACTTTTGATCCTAACCAAATTATTGAACTAAACTCATATAACCCTCTCATCATGATCAACAATCTTCATTGGATGATCAATCAATTAAATTGGATCAAACCAAGTCAAACCTAAGGGTTGACCAAGTCAACACTTAACCTAAAATGATAGAAATTCCACCATAGGCCAAATTGATTGAAACCTTTGATCTAAGTTCACTCATGATGTTTGAACTTGACCAAGCCAACATTTGATTCTAACCAATTGGCCCACTTGACAAGTTGACCCATTTTGACCTAAAGGGCCAAATTGTGTCAAACTTTGATCTATGCCAAATTGATTGAAACCAATGGGTCAAGTCCATTCCAAATCACTTGTGGAACTTGACCAAAATCTCAATTGGCCAACTAGACCCAACCTAGCTCAATTGACCTTAGACCTAACATGACCTAAAGGGGTCATGTTGAGCCAAAATTGAACCTAACCCAAATTGATTGGAAATAAAGATACTAATCCACTTCATATGACCAGCCTAACTTAAACTTACCCTTGACCTAACCCAAATAGGTCAAATGGGTCAAATAGGTCAACTTGACCCATTTGACCTAAAAGAGTCATATGAGCCAAAACCAAATATATACCAAATTGAACCAAGCCAAAGGCACCAAAACATTTCAAATGGTCATATGAACTTGACCAACCCTTGGTTTGACCCAATTTTGACTTGGTCACTGGTCACTTGACCCATTTGACCCATTTTGACTAAATGGGTCAACATGAGCCAAACCCTATCAAATGGATTCCAAATCCATTGAAACAACCAACCTATTTTCTCAACATACAAACATACCCAAATTGAAAAAATATTGAAATAACCATTATACCCCTAGGCCATAGAATAAATTTTGGCCTAACCCATGGGTATTTTGATCATACACTCATCACAATCACTTGAGGATCTACTAAAGCTCAAGGGGACCTAGTGATGAGTGGTGCACCCAACCCAATGGGTTTGGGTCAGCTCATTTGTCCCATGGACCAAACCCGACCTCATAACATTAAATTGAAATTTCAAACTCCCAACCCAATTAGATGCACATGGGACTTAGCATTCCACTCCCCTGGACAAACTAACCATGTGCATTGCTCTAACAAGCAAAATAACTCACTCTATGTTGTCAATTAGATCAAAATGGCAAGCTCATTGTCGGCCATCTGATTGACATAGGAGGAGATATACTGCCCCTAATCCACTGAAATTTTAATTCATTCACACTCGATTGGAACGTAAGAAGCCTTAGCAACCACCTCAGAGCTTTCCCAAGGTCCCTAGAGAGGATTTAGATTTCCAATTCTTTGAATTTTCACAATGAAAAATAGGAGAGGTCTATTGAATTCTCAACTTCCTCTACACTCAATCTCCTTTCAGTTCTTCTTGCACACTTGATCTAGAAGCTAAGTCAAGCCTACCCAAGCTTTCTCTGAAGTTCTAATGGCTAGGGAAAGATCAATTCAATCAAAGCTGCAAAGGGAGTGAAGGGGAGTTGGTCCATAAAGCTCTACACTCAACCTCAAGGCCTAGGAACTTCAATAGGGATTCTTCTGCACTAGACGAAGCTACCTCATCGATCCTGAGCACCGGTGATCACCTCCGACAAGGTTAGTGATTTTTCGACCACTTAGGGAGGTGTTGGTCCTTTGTGAAAGAAACTTCTATTGTATGTGAAATCCATCGCTGGATTAATCGCTCTAGTCTTTTAGATGGTGTGGGATGAGTCTTGAATGAATCTATGCAAGATTGGGCTCGGATCTCCCCTTGGATTGTGAACGGTTCACATTCATCCTCAGGGAAGAACTCATCCCATCTCAGCCATCCACGCATTTTAGATGGACAGCTGAGATTATTAGGAGCGTTTATATATCCTTTATCCAATTTAAAAACTGCGGGTGTATCCTCAGTCGTCCAATCTTTGATCAGATGGTTAAGGATAAAAATCGTGCCACGCCTCGATTGACAACTTAAGTAAAGGCTCCCATGGTGTAAAACACGTAACCACCATCGCCATGCATGGATTGTGAGCTAGAGTTAGTGGGATTAAGAAAATGCTTAATTAGTTCTTAATTACTTAGAGAACTTCAAAAAATCATAACTCATTCAAGAAAAATCAGAAAAAAAAAGATAAGGAAAATGCCATGGATAGATAATTTCACCTACAATAGTTTAAAAATATTTTCAATATATTTTGAATTCCCCTTTTCTCTGAATTTGGGTTTCTTTGGGAATGTTAATTAGTTAATTATTCCCTAGTTAAGCCACCAATTGATCTTAAATTTTTAGGGTTCATTTTAGGGGATGACCTCTGCCTCTTCTAATTTCCTTGAGATTTATTGAGGCTTTGATTAGGGAAATTGCTAGCTCATTCCCTAATTACCCCCTTCATGTAATTAAGGGTAATTAAGGTGCAATTAGTGGATTTTCCTGGTGATTAAGTTGGATTAAGGTTAGATCCAGTGAGAAGGGGTTTTATGGAATAATTTTGGGATATTTTTCTAAGATATTCCCTAAACCCCCTTTTCTTCCCTTAATTCCCTCTTAATTAAGGGTTAATTCATTAATTATCCCTTTAAACAATTTTCAAAAATTCTAAAAATTTTCAGAACTTAATTAATCTATTTTGGGTAGATGCTTAGGTGTTTAATAGTTTAAGTCTAATTAAGAAAATAAAAACCCCTTTCATAAGTATGAAAGAGTGTTTTAAAAGTACTTAAGCTAAACTCCTTAGCTTAATTAACTTTTAATTGTGAGCCAGTTGCATTAAGCCTTTTCATTACTAGATGCATTACAAATTTACATAGCTTGTGAGTTTTATTTCATCTCATTGGCTCATATTTACGTAGTTAAATTTTCTAAGGTGGTGTAGGTAAGGGTTAATTAAGCTACTTAATCTATACTCTAACCTAATCAACACTTAAAAATAGATTTAATTATCTAAAAATTAAACAAAAATATAAAACACATGTGGAAATGGGTTAGGAACAAGAAACTCATCTCACCTTTTCAAAATTAAATCAAACTTCAAACTAAACAAAATTATTTTCAAATTCATTTTGATTTATTCTAAATTTTCTTATTCCTTAAGAATGTCTTTAGGATTTAAGTAAAGTCAGTTTGTTTACATGATTGCATTGCTTTAGATCTTTCCTGACATGTTAAATTGTATGCCATATGATATATGCATCCATGATTTCATATTTTCAAAGTTTTAAGATGAAATTGTTTACTTTATGTCAAATGTGCATGTGTTGACTAAAGTAAAATATGAGTGGCTATTATCACTACTAAATCTAAAGTATTTCAAAATCTATAAATGAAACATCAAATATGAAGTGTACTATTCTTATAATTTAATTATAAGCTTGCATGTGATAGATTATAAAGTCATGTGTAGTGTAGCCTTTCCTTCCTTTCTTATGTTTGCATAGTTTTGAATAAGGGTTGGTAAGATATTGGGTTCATTTGAAACGTACTCAACACTTACTTAATTCTATACCATATTCATCCCTATGCCATCATCTAAGAAGGATTGCCTATGCTTGCATGAATAAATTGTATAAACAAAAATGAAACTATTAAAAAACTTTTGCATATTCCTTCTACATTTCATTTCCTTTATATGTATGTTAGTACTTAAGGAAAGTGGTATATTAGTCTAGACAACTCGGAGGTTGTGAGACTTTAAGTAGCCCTAAGTAGAACTTGTACCTTACACCTCTGGTTAACAATGGCGCTGTGCTCACTTATGCCTTTCTTACTTTCATGCATGTATGTGAAATTTTTGATAAGGAAAACCTTTTCTACTTAAGAAAAATCATGCATGTAAATATTTTAAATTTTCTTAAATAAATTATTGAGCATGCATCATAAAGTTTGTTAACTACTTTCATTTGTATGTATAGATATGCTTAGGGTCCATCCATATGCATGTTATATATGTTGGGAAAGAGTTGAAGTAATGTGTGTTATGTGAATTTTGATTCATTTTTCTTAATCTTAAAATGTCTTTCTTTTTTAATAGGTTTGTTTAGAGTTTGTCTAAACTTAGGATTGATTAAAATATGTGATTACAACATTCACCTAAATGAAATTAAAATGTGAACTTACCTTAGAAATTACTTAAGGATTAGGGAAGGAAAGAGAAGTTCTCTTCCCTTTCCCTCTCTTTATAACTTAGTAATTAATTGTAGGTTTCACTTAAACCAAATTGAAACATGAAATAAAAATAACCCAAAATACTTAAACAACTTAAATGAAACTCTCTTCTGAATTGAACATGTCTTTTACACTTAGAAAATTTGAACCTAAAGTCTTAAGCTAAGCATACCGCATAAACCTTCAAAGCACTCACATTAGCCTAAGTCACCACTTCTAGCTTTAGGTTAGGTTGGTGCATGGTTTAATGTTATATTTTGTTTTGTGATGAATGTTTTAGACTGAATGTTAAGGTGTATGCTTGTAGAATGAATGGTAGGACGTGCTTAGTCTAACTATTCTTTTTTGTAGGGGATTGTACTAAAGGGGTGCTATCATAAATAAAAATATGAATGCTTCTTGCTTGCAGGTTCTTATACCCCTTTGCATATTCCATAAGCCAGGTGGACTTAGTCACCCATGTGTGAGATGATAAGTCCAATATACATGCATCAGATTTGTGTGGTGTGATTTGACTAACCTTGTGTTACAGGTGTTAGTTAGATTTCCCTTATCCTTTTCATGTAAAAAAGATGTATATTTAGGATTTTGGAATGATTTGTTATGGGGATTGGGATGAACATTGGTCATAAATCATATCTTATGTGCCATGTCAAGCCTAGGAGCATCTACCATTCAACTAACCAAAGGAAGATCCAAAGAAAAAAAGAAGAAAAGAAAAGAAAGAAAGAAGAAAGAAGAAAGAAGAAAGAAGAATCAAGCTTGAAGACCCCATAACAATGTATTCCTTTACTTGAATTGTACTTTAATTCATTTGTAATTCGGGTTGTATAAGGGTAGAGCTAGGCTACCCACATTTGATATTTTCGAGTTTGTGCGGTGGTGTCCGATCACAAGTAGCTACTTATTCTTTTTGTGATTAGCTTTATAAATTATTTGATAATTTTTTTAGCTTTTGCATTTAAGTGACATGCTTTTCCTAGTTTCTTTCTTGCTTTGTATATTGCCTAGATGTGGATTAGGCTATTTAGGGAAAAACAAATATTTTACCCAACTTAATAATTCAAATTAAAATAAAACAACTCATAACCTCACTTAAAGCTTAGGATTAAAATCAAGATAAAAGAATTAGTAACCCCATAGCTAGATGAGTATGTCTTTATAATATCATGCATAAATGCATCTTATTTTACTCTTGATTGGAGAGCTTCCACCTTTGCCAGAGAACCGGCTTGATCTTTGAGGGTCGTGATGGAAACTCACCTCCTACCTTCTCGTTGATTTTGGCCAATAATCTACTTTCTCATGCATTAGTCATAATACTCTTATTAGCATGAGTCAAAACGATTGTCCAAAAATGAATAAACTAAGATTTGAAATGCATTAGATTTAGGTTATTTGAAGCATGACCCTTTACATGATCTAGTCTCTTTAGGGAGTGAGTTTAAGGACTTAGTCTCTTTCTAAATAAAAATAGCCAAACTATCTTGCATAAGCATAAAGACTTGCTTACATGTATTTAAAATTATATGCTGAGTTAGTTAGCAATCACCCCCAGGCAGTTGTAAGTCCAAGCTGTTATAGGTTTGTCCTCTCTTGTGGAGGCAAACCAATCACTCATTTTAGCCTTAGATTTAGGTTGTGCTTACGGCCTGTGAAGCTCCCTAGATGTAGGTTCAGTTGCTTCTCCCCTTTATGGGTATAAGCATAATTCCTCACCTCTTAGCCATTTCTTAATCTTGTGTTAAGGAATCTTAAGTCTAAATTTTTTAGTGAAAAAATACAACTCAAATAAAAAATCTTTCAAAATATAAAGCCCAATTTTAGGATAGTTTGAGATGCTCGCTAGGTTTCTTAGCATTATGAGCATGTCCTACTTATTCTTATTTTGGCTCCAATAATAACTCCCACTTTTGATCAATCCCATTTGATCTTCAAGATATAAACCAATTGATTGATAGTCATTCATATTAAAATCTTTAGAGACAATGATCATTTATCTTAATCGATAGGTTTCCTAAATGATCATGTTCTTTAGGATGTAATTAATTATGGGGGCTTGCTCCTATAGGGAACTTAATGAACTCAGTTTAAAATAAACCCTGCTTTACTTTGCCATATAAAGTAGGAAAAAAATCTCTGGTACATATATAGACCTATCATCCTTAGGAGTCCTTATTGAGGTGATTTGTTTCGTTAAAGGGTAGTGATTTCTATCTCTTGAGATAGTATACTAAACCTTGATGATGTATCCGAGAATTTTCACATATATAATTTTGCCTCTCCTTTCACCACAGATTTGAAGGCGACTCTATATTGTCTATGGGAATGTTTCTCAAAAGGGGATTTAGGGAATTGCTTGGGAAAAATGCCCCAAAATTATTTCATAAAATCCCTACTCACTAGATCTGACCTTAATCAAACTTAATCATAAGGTAAATCTACTAATCACACCTTAATTAGCCTTAATTACATGAAAGGGGTAATTAGGGAATGAAATAACAATTTTCCCAATTAAGCCCTCAATAAATCTCAAGAAAATTATGGAAGGCAAAGGTCATCCCCTAACATGAACCCTAAAAATTTGAGATCAATTGATGACCTAATTAAAGGATAATTAGTTAATTAAAATTCCCAAAGAAACCTAAATTTAGAAAAAAGAGTAATTCAAAATCCATTGAAACTATTTTTAAAATATTCTTGATGAAATTATCTTTCCATAACATTTTCCTTTTATTTTTTTGATTTTTTATGAAGAGTTATGAAATTTAGAAGTTTTATGGATTAATTAGGAATTAATTAAGCATTTAACTAATCCCTACTTAATCCTCACTCTGTAACATGTGGCGATGACGGTCACTTTACACATCACATCATGAGGGTTTGACTTAAACGTCACATCCTAAATGACGGCAATGATGCACGCGCTAATATCCTCAGCAGTCTGATCAAAGATCAAACGGCTAAGGATTCACCTATGGTTTTAAAAGGATAATGGATTTACTAAACGCGCTAAATAATCTCAACTATCCATCTAAAATGCCTGGATGGATGGCTGAGATGAGCCAAGTTCTTCCTAAGGATCAATGGAGGTCGTCCATGATCTAAGGAGAGATCCGAGCCCGATCTAGCATAGAATCATACGAAAATCAACCCACACCATCTAAGCACAATTACCAACCTATCCAATGGTTGATTTCTCATGCCATGAATATTTCTTTCACAAAGCTCCACACCTATCAAGCTAAGTGGTCAAAAAATTACATAACTCATTGGAGGTTATCACCGACGCTTGAGCTCGATGTGGTAGCTTCATCTAGTGGAGACAAAGCCCTATTGAAATTCCTAGGCCTTGGGATTGAGTGGATCAATGTGTAGACCAACACCACTTCACTTGAGCTTCATCTTTGATTGAATTGATCCTCTCCTTGCTATGGGAACTTCAATGTGAGCTTGAGTGAGCTCAAATTGGTCCTTAGATGAAGAGTGTAGAAGAAATTTGAAGGAAATCAAGTGTAGAGGAAGTTGACTAATGGATTGAGCTCCCCTTTTTTTACATGAAAACCAAGAATTAGAATTCAAATCTCTCTAAGACCTTGGAAGGATCTCGATGGTTGCAGTTCTAGGCTCAATCGATAATGAGTAAAGTGAAATTTCATTGAATTAGAGGGAGTATATCTCCCCCTATGGCAATCGGACGGCCAAACCATTCCTTGTTGTTTTGATCTAATTGACCAAATTAGGGAGGTTGTTTTGATGTTTTTGAGTCTACACATAGTCGGTTTGATCCCTTGAGTGGATTGCCAACTTCCCATGTGCTGAAATTGAGCATAAGAGGGAATTTGAAAACTCAATTTCAAGCTATGTGGTCGGGTTTGGTCTATGGGCCAAATGGGCTAACCCAAACCCATTGGGTTGGGTACACCACTCATCACTAAGTCTCCTTGAGCTTTTAGGAAAGCCTCAAGTAATTGTGAAGAGAGTATGACCAAAATACCCAAGGGCTAGGCCAAAATTTGTTCTATGGCCTAGGGGTAGAATGGTCATTTTGCTATTTTCCCACTTTGGACATATTAGGTATGTGGAGAAATTAGGTTTGGCCAAGTTTCATTAGATTTGGAATCCATTTGATAGGGTTTAGCTCATGTTGACCCATTTAGGTCAAAATGGGTCAACTTGGGTCAAGTTGACCAAGTGGTAAAATTGGGTCAAACCAAGGGTTGGGTCAAGTTCATATGACCATTCAAAATGTTTTGGTGCCTTTGGTTTGGTTCAATTTGGTATAAATTTGGTTTTGTCTCATATGACTTCATTTAGGTCAAATGGGTCGAGTTAACCTATTTGACCCATTTGACCTATTTGGGTTAGGTCAAGGGTAGATTTAGGTTTGGTTAGTAATATGGAGTGGATTGGTTTCATTTTTTTCAATCAATTTTGGTTAAGTTCAATTTTGGCTCAACATGACCCTTTAGGTCATGTTGGGTCTAGGTCAATGGGCTGGGTTGGGTCTAGTTGTCCAATTGAGGCTTTGGTCAAGTTCCACAAGTGATTTGGAAAGGACTTGACCCATTGGTTTCAATCAATTTAGCTTAGATCAAGTTTTGACACATTTTGACCCTTTAGGTCAAAAGGGGTCAACTTGATCAAGTGGGCCAAGAGCTAGGTTAGGCTCAAATGTTGGCTTGGTCAAGTTCAAACATAAGTCATGAGTGAACTTAGATCAATGGTTTCAATCAATTTGGCCTATGGTGGAATTTGGCTATGTTAGGTTTCATTTTAGGTTAAGTGTTGACTTGGTCAACTCTTAGGTTTGACTTGGTTTGACCTAATTTGATTGATTGATCATCCCATGATGATTGTTGATCATGATGAGAGGGATATATGAGTTTGGTTCAATCCAATTTGGTTAGGATCAAAAGTTGGCTCATAAGGGTACTTTAGGTCACTTTGGGTCAAGTGAGCCTAAGTGGGTCAAATGGCTTGGTCAAAGCTTGATTTGAAGTTGATTGATCTTGTATATAGACTTATGATTGAAATATAAATCCATTTACAAGTGGTTTGAAGTCAAATAGATTTTGATCCATTTGAAAATTTCATATTCAAAGGAAGAATATGAAGGGGTCTTGGGTTTGATTTTTGATTTGGGTTTTGATTGTTTGATTGAGGTTTGGATTAATATATGAGCTAACGATTATAGGGTTGATTGAACCATTAGAGAAAATCAAGAGTTTGACTTGATTTTGAATTGATTTGGCTAAGTTCAAGATTTTGGCTTGAAAGGCTTAAATTTGATTTTGAGTGGATTTGAGTTTGATTTTGGAGTTAGTTTTGATTGTTTGAATTTAAATTTCATTTATATATGAGAATATAAATTGATCATGAGAAAATTTTAAGGATTTGAAGTGTTTTAATCATGATTTGGGTTAAATCCATTAAAGGGAATTTAAAGGATTTAAAGAAATTTTTAATTTGAAATTTAATTTTTGAATTGAATTTGATTGATTTATATTTATATTTCATTTATATGTGAGAATATAAATGAGAATACAAATAAATTTTAAGAAAATCCCTTAGGTTTGAATAGGTTTGATCAAAGTTTAGGTTAAATCCATTAATGGAAAATTAAGGGATTTAAGGAAATTTCAAGAATTTTAAATTTGGAATTTAATTTTTTCCTTTGATTGGATTGATTTATATTTATATTTCATTTATATATATAAATGAGAATATAAATAAGTTTTGAGAAAATATCATGGATTTGAATAGGTTTGATCAAGAGTTAGAGTTGATTTTGGCTAAGTCCTTTAATGGAAAATTAAAGAGACTTAAGGAAATTTTAATGAATTGATTTGGAATTTTGAGTTTGATTTGATGGGTTTGAATTTATATTTCATTTATATATGAGAATAAAAATGATAATATAAATGGATCATGAGAAAATCTCAAAGATTTGAATAGGTTTGAATCATGATTTTAGTTAAGTCCTTAAGAAGGATTAAGGACTTGGAAATTTGACTTAGGAATTTTGATGGATTTTGATCATGGCTTTCAATCATGGATTTCAATCATAGAATTGAATCATGGAATTGATTTGAGTTTGAGAAAATCAAATAGAATTGATTTGGAGTTTGACTTGAAAGAAGGAAAGTGAGGAATGGTTTAAGCTAAAGGGTAGAGATTTTCTAACACCCTAAGGCATGACATATTCCTATGGCTAACTCTTCTAAGTCTAGGCTAGGTGAGTGTCCACCTAATCACTAGATGTGTCTTAAGACTAAGGAACTCTTAAAGTCTAAGAGAATCCTAAGCCTAAGATGGAGGTGTTGAGAGCTCATTCTAAAAATGAGGTCAACAAAGGGTGCCCAATAGGTGTGATATGACTGACAAGGAACACCGCATGTATTGGTGTTGACCGAAATGATCAACAACACTGAAAGATCACAAGAACTAATAGAAACAATCTATCCTTAACCCAAGGAAAAGAAAGAATCTAGAGCTTAGTGCAATGTGGGTCTACTTATGTCTAAGACATAAGAGAGAGGGAAGAAATCCATTAAGGGATAGAGTGTGAACCTTCCACTAAGGAAGCAGGTTCAAGTCATCTACAAGGAGATGAGAGGTTTGATTTGATTTGAATCTCACTATGAAGAGATCTCCACTAAGGGAGAGGGTTGAATTTGTTTTAATTTTGTTAGGTTTGAATTTTTAGAATGAACCCTATTGGCTTGTGATGGGTTGTACTGAATAGGAGCCATGGAGGCCAAGACCTAATTCAGATTTACCAATCCAAAGGGGTAGTCTACTAAGCATATAGTAGGACTAACCAACCAAAGGGATGCCTTTCGATATTATGCAATGCTAGGAAGAAAAACAGTACATCCTCCAAGTAAGGACCCGTTGCTAGGGTAATCTATTGGCAAGGCAACAGATTGAACCCAACCTAGGGCTAATTGTTGAGTGAATGTCGCTAGGGGACTTAGATCAACTCAAAGATAGTCAAGATTGATTTCATTTTTAGTTTTGTTTGTTTGGATTATGATGGATCCCATAGGTTTGCGATGAACCGCACTGAGTAGGGGTCATGGAAGCCTAGACCTAACTCAGATTTACTAATTTAAAGGGAGTAGTCTACCAACCACAAGGTAGGACTATCCAACTAAGAAGAAATGCCTTTTGGTATACAATGGTCAAGTCTTAAGAAGAAAGCATGGGGACTCATATCTTCTAGAAATAAGGAACCATTGGCATGATCAGTTGCTTTGGGCAGCAAATCACACCCAACCTAGGGCTGACTATTGAGTGAATGCCACTGGGGGACTTAGATCAACTCAAACATAGTCAAAGATTAATTTAATTTTTTTAATTTTTTTGTTTTGATGGATTCTGTCAATTTGTGATGGATCATACTAAAGGAGCTTATAGAAGCCTAGACTTATCTCAGATTTATTGAACCAAAGGGAGTAGCTTCTCGACCAATGGGAGAACTATCCGACCAAAAGAGTGCCTTTAGGTTTGCAATGATCAATTGAAGGGAAGAAAGCTCGGGGACTCACATCTTCCACTAGAAAAGACCACTGGGGTGATTGGTTGCTTTGGGCAATAAATCAAACCTGACCTAGGGCTACTCGTCAGTTTGTGACAATCATGCTAGATAGAATACATCATAGTCTTACATCTTTCAAAGCGGAATGATTGCCGAGGTAATCCTAGTTGTGTAAAATAGATTGAACTCGACCTAAGGTGACTACAGTGAGTACAACCAGGATTTATCTCAACTCGTAGTTAGGCAATTCTAATAGGAGTTCTCTGACCGCCCCTAAAGATAGGATGCGCTTGGGAAAAGGGGCCATTTACGGGCTTGAATTCCTAATCCACAAGCAAAAATATTTATTTATTTATTTAGTTGTTTGTTTAGTTTATTTTATCATGGACCATGTTAGTTTGTGAGGGATCAAATTAAGAAAGAGCTTATATCAGCCTAGACCTATCTTAAATTTCTTGAACCAAGGGAAAATCATTGCATCAATACAAATTTTCAACCACGAGGTGGCTACTAGAAAAAGTCCAATCCAAAAGTAACGGGTAGTGTTTTAAATGGGGTCAGGAAAGAGCCTGGGGACTTATCATAAACCTCAAATATACTCCACTTGGTTAGAGCATGGTGGTTAGTTCAAGAAGAAAGCACAGGGACTCACATCTTCTTAAACAAAGTCAACCATGAGGTAGCTTATTGGCTGGGCAGTGAAGACTATCATACTAACAAGGCACTGTTTGGTTTGCAATGATCAAGTTAGGAAGAAAGTGTGGGGACTCACATCCTCCAATAAATGACCATTGGGATGACATACTAGCTAGGTAGCATGTAGACCCGACCTAGAGTAGCTAATGAGTGAGTACCATAGGGGGCTTGCTCCCACATCAAATAAGAGATAAAAGATTTGTGTTTTGTTGTGCATGTGTTAAAGGAATAGGATGCCTAGGGACTCTTACACTACCTTAAAACACTGAGGAATTATGAAATGATGCCATGGATGGCAACAAAATTCCCACTAAGAAAGGATGATTCTTGGGTTCTCTCACATATATGCTAATCAAAATAGGATGCCTCTGGGTTCTCTTACACCTATTCTAATAGCATGGGATTATGTTTGTGTTATGAAAGAGGGATAGGATGCCCAGGGGACTCTTACACCTACCTAAACACGTCATGGATTCAAGACAACACTCTTGAAAGAAGAAGATTTGATGAATGGAATCAGATTTTATTCTTTTATTAATGATTATTTTCAAACAAGTTTTATTTCATGGGTAATATTTTTTTAGATAGAGCCCATTAATTGGAAGCATCGGTGTTCCCCTTTACAATCAATAAGCTGATAAGATCCTCCTTGGTAGGCCTTCTCTATGACATAGGGCCTTCCCAAGTGGGTTCAAACTTGTCTCCCATCTTTTGATGGGCAATAATTGGTCTCCTTAGGACTAACACAAGTTCTCCTACTCAAAAGACCTAGGACCATCTTGTTGTGAGCTTGAATCATTTTGGCCTTGTACAACTCAGGTACTGCACCCATGTGACTTTCCTCCAAACCTTGAGCTCTTCTAAGCAACTTTGCATTCTACTCTGATCTTGTTACCCAATGCTATCCTTAGTGAAGTTGAACTTCTAAGGAAGAATGGCTTGGACCCATACACTAAAATAGGGTATCGAGTTGGAGTTGATGTGGTATAAGCCCACAAGGCTTCAACCAACTGCTCGTTCCATGTTTGTTATCATCAAGAGTCTTCTTGATTATGGATGAGAGTTTATTGAATGCTTCTAAACCATTAGCTGGGTAGTAGATGGTGGAGTATCTCATCTATACCATGTCTTCTAGCAAAGTTGTTGATCTTCGTGCTATTGAATGCAGTACCATTATCGGATATAATTCATTGAGGCACCCCAAACCTATATATCATATGGTTCCTGAAAAATTGAAGCACATTGTTGTGACCTTTCTGAGTGGGATGGCTCCCGCCCACTTGGAAAAGTAGTCTGTATCATATGATGAACTGATTCCCCTTGGAAGAAGGAGGATCGATTGTACATACAATGTCGAGACCCCAACACTCAAATGGCCATGAAGCCAATGTAAGGTGTAGAATGTTGGGTGGTTGGTGGAGGACCACACCATGCACCTGACACTTATGGCATCTCCTAGCTACATCCATGCAATCTGTGATCATAGAAGGATAATAGTATCCAAGTCTTTTGATCTTCAACTTCATCTTCAAACTAGATTAATTAGCTCCACATAGACCTAAATGTACCTCGGTTATGATGCCACAAGCTTCGTGTTTGTCTAAATAATGTAACCACATTGGTCAAAAGATCGATGGTATAGGGTGCCATCAACGAGAGCATAGAAGAGAGCTCTTTGTTTCACCTGATGGGCTTGTGATTTCTCTTGAGGTAGTTTGCCTGTGTTCAAGTAATCTATGAACGGTTGCCTCTAATCCAACTTCTTGCCCATTTTGGCAACGAAAACCTCCCCTTCAAGAGAAAGTCTCTTGATGAGTTCAGAATCAATAAGGGATAAGACTTATCTATTTTGGACCCTTATTGAAATGGACTCATCTTCCAAACATGCCAACTCTTTGGCAAGTTTTTCCAAGGCATCTACTACTACGTTCTCTGTTCGGGGAACCTTGTAGATGGTGACTTCGATAATCTGGGCCACTAGCTTCATTGGATACTCATAGTAATGAGAAGGTTTGAGGACACGGTAGGACCGACAATGTTGATGACCAACTGAGAATCCCCAAAGATGTTGATGCTCTTGACACTGATAGTGATGGCTAACTCCATACTGGCAATCAAAGCCTCATACTCGACTTTGTTGTTGGTGCAAGGGTTAGAAAGATAGTATGAGAATCTCATCACATCGCGGTTTGGAGTTGAGAACTATTCTACCCCTTTCCCGGGAGAATAGATCATGGTGCTTCACCTTTAAGAAAAGAAGCAACACCATCAAAATACATCTCCCATCGGTGGTTTGGCCTCCCCTAAGTTCATGATTTGTTCATCGGGGAGATCGCACTAGCGAGAATGACATGAAGTGGGTGTCGCTAAAAATCAAGTGCCATCCTTTACCGCACAGAGGGGTACAAATGTGATGTCAAACTACAAGAGTATCATGGACCAATGAGCCAAATGTATGGAAAGCATTAGCCGTGTCATGACGTATTGCATTGGATTGGTTCTAGAGATCAAGTTCACCTTATGAGAAAGCATAGAGTGTCGTAGCTTCTGAAATGCAAAGATCAAAGCTAGGAAATATTTCTCAATAGGTAAATAGTTTACTTCAGCAGGGATTAGATGATGGAGGTGGTAGAGAGCGCTTCCTTTCCTTCATCATTGGCTTGGGCCAACAAAGCACCGAGAGAGTCATCCAATACAGTAGTGTAAAGGATCAATGGCACGCCAGATAGGGTAGCTAGAAGCGGCTTCACCAAGTATTCTTTGATATCTTGAATGCATCTAGCACTTATCATCCCACTTGAACTTGGCATCCTTTTGACAAGTCGAGAATGGTTGCATCTCCGATAAGTTTGAGATAAAGCATCTTAGATATGCCAACCATCCTTGAAAGGATCAGTTGAGTTAAACTCTTAGAGGTGGCATTTCTAAGATAGCTTTAATCTTTTCAGATCTATTTCTATTTCCGGTGTCGAACAACAAACCCAAGAATTTCTTTGGCTCAATGCACACTTGAGGGATTCATTTTGAGTTATATTATCTTAACCATTCAAAACTACTCTCAAGTCAAAGAGGTGGTCTTCCTTTTTTGCTCTTGACTACTAGATCATCAACTCAACGATGATGGATCAGTTCATTGAAGATCTGAGTCATGGCCTGTTGGTATATAGCACTAGCATTTTTAAAGCTGAAAGGCATGACCCTATAACAAAAGATTCAGATCGGGGTTCAAAAAGTAGTGTTTCTTTCATCTTCAGGAGACATCTTGATTTGGTTATAGCCAGATGACCCATCCATGAAAGAAGAGAAGGCGCATGAGATGAGCAATGTCCATTAATTCTAGTATAGGAAGATGAAACTCATCCTTAAGGCATGCCTTGTTTAGGTCCCTAAAATTGATGCATATGCGAATTTGGTCATTCTTCTTCTTAATTGGGATGACACTAGCTAACTATGTGAGATATTTTTCTTCCCTGATGAAACCTCCATCGATCAGTTTATTGACTTCAAAAATGACCTATTGTTCAATTTCTAATCGCATGTGTCTAGGAACTTGCTAAATAGTGGTAACGTTAGGGTTTATTGCTAGCTTGTGGACTGCAATGTCAAGAGATAATATGGGCATTTCTTCATAACTCCATGCGAAGTAGTCTTTAAACTCAAGCAATAGCCTAACTAAGTCATTAGTTTCTTCTTCATTCAGCAATGAACTAATGTATGTCAGTCGAGGATTTTCTTCTATCTCGAGGTTGATTTCTTTAAGCTTGTCGATTGTTGAATGAATCTCCTCTTTAAACTCTGGCAGTGCCTCTTTGACTTGGAGATCATGGATCATCGAGTTTCTAAACACACATTCTCATAAGAGTTGGGGATGTGAGAAGAACTATCAGACTCCAAATGGTTGGTAACAACTAGGCAATAATCTTCATCATCATTGGACCCATGCAATCCTAGTCTTGCTCTTGATTGTGCTTCCCTGCCTGTATTGTTCCATAATTTTTTGAAATATTCTGACCTATACTTGGACCAAGTGTGAAAAAACTAAACTTTTATGTATAAGATTTTAAACACAAGGCGAGTAAAATTCAAAAGGTAATTTCATTAATTCTTTAAAGTATCTTCCTTAAGTCCTACATCAACTTGACAGGAGGATGATCCCAAAAGAACTTGCTTCATGTCTTTGGAAGACTTAGGGACTTCCTTAACTACTAAAACCTTCAACTTTTTTGAGATGTAAGTGAGGTAAGAGCTAAGATTCCTAATTGCTATTGAATAGTTTCACATAAACCAAATTCGAATACTTTGCTTTGCTCGGAGGCCTAGTCTTTGTCTTTGACTGGATCAAAAGTCACCACCAATGGAACCGCTGAGAGGGGTTGGGTGGTATACTAATCACATTCTCATCCTCAGCTGGATTCCAAGTCTATGTGAATAGTAGGTACTCCTATGATGAACACAACCTCTATTGGTGAAGGCCAACTAGGGTCTCCACCTTTGGGCTGCCTCTATTTCTACCTCTGCCTCTACCTAGTGGAGCTTGAGCTATCCTATCCACATATCCATATGATGGAATGAACTGTGAGTGGAATGTGATATGCGGATCCACTTCTTCTTCAATTCTCCTTTCTTGCTCACTTGGATGTTTCCTTTTCTTTTCATTTTCTTTTGCTTTTGCATTTGCACTTGAATTTTGTATAAATTCATGAGAAAAGTGTTTTGAGGAAGATAGTAGGTTGCATCCTCATAAGAATGGCTTTTCATCCCCGTTGACATGGTACTCAATTCCATCTTTTTTGAGCTTGATGCATTGGTAAAGGGAGGATGGAACGATCTTATTCTGATGTATCCAAGGCCTAACAAGAAAAGCAGTGAATGAAGTATTCAAATCAATGATGTAGAACTTGGCTTCAATCTTCTAGTCACCGATCTCCAACGGTAACACTATAGAACCTAAAGCCCGCTCACCTTGATCATTGAATCCTCTCAACATCATCCTATCTCCTCGGAGAGTAGAGATGTCAATCTTCAAATAGGGTCTTTAGACTCATAATGTTTACTAATGCACTGAATCCATGAGAACCTTCGAACTGTCCATGTGTGTATAGGGGACGGTTGTGCTCCAAGTACCCTTATAGAAGGTCTTCATCTTTGAAGGTGATCCCTTGGGCTTCTTTTGCATAGTGTGCTTCCTCACCTATAATGGTCAGTTGAGATAAGCATATTTCAGGATTAAAGAGAGCCTTGATTAGTGATTCCCTCATCTCTTTGTTTAAGACAAGGGCATCATATATGCTTAGCTTAGATGGCAACTTTCTTAGATGAGAAAGGACGTTGTAGTCTACCTTCGGCTGGTCTTCCACAAGCATATCCAAGGGTGGAGCATCTTGTTAAAGCGTTTCTCAATCTTCAGTGCCAATGACTTATTTCCCTCTATCTAGAGGTGCTGCCATAGAAGGTAGAACCTTTTCATTATGGAGGTTGACTTCTATAATCTCTTAAGGCAAGGTGGTGGCAAGTTCTACCTGCACTTTATGCTCACCTATAACTTCTCCTATGGGACTCTCAGAATTAGATGATTCTAAGTTTATCTGAAGAGGTGAACCCGTAGTATTCAGAGTTGGAAAATCCAACTCTGAATCAAAAAGAGAAAGATCGAGATTATTATAGTTAATTAGACTAGAAGAGTTATCATTAGGAATAGACGAAGACAACTCATCATAAGAGATAGATGTAATTCAAATCAGCTTTATTCTTCAATTTCTTGGAAGTATTTGGAGGTACAAAGTAGAAGTCAAGTTGAGTGAGTGGAGTAAGATATTTGATGCCCTTATCCACTGATATAAGAGTTCTACTAGTAGAAGAAACATAAAGCTGAAATGGAAGAAGTCACCGTGTGGAAGCTGCGAGTCGGACGGTCGATTGGGTATGCTAAGGGCTATCGAGTAACACATCTTTGCTACTCTTTGAGCTCCCACTTTCTCTAGAGTTGGCAGGCAACTTGCAAACCTTCCTTGGTGTTGGAGGTTTGAGATAACTGAGGAAAGCTTCTTGATCTTCTAATTATTTTCTTAGAGGTTTAGACAAAGAAATGTCCCAACCTTCTTTGGTTTTGGTAGGATCACTTGTATCCCCAAGGATTACCCTAATGGAACTAGAAGGTTGTTCCACAAGGTATTCCTTTGGGATAATGACATCATCTTGAAAAAGCGTTCAAGCCGGTCCTTGAATGTAAAGCAATCCTCCAAAATGTGGCCTAGCATGGTGGTAAGGGCAAAGTTTGGATCATGACTTTGCCTACTTCCTCAGTCTCTTGGCTCTTAAAATCAATTTCTTTAAGAGATTCTTAAAGATTTTTGATTACCTCTCTTAAAAGAATAAGGTTTGTTTTAACTTATCTTAGTGGACCATAGCTGGCGGATATGCATGCATTTCTGGTGGTATGGTTGAGGCGGTGGTTGTGCTGGCTATAGAGGTTGTGGAGGAGGTCGATATGGCTGCCTTGGTGGTGATAAAGGAGGTGGAAGCTGCTGAGGTCGTGGTCGCTCGGATTGAACTCTAGCTGGTTGCTTCCATTTGTCAACCACTGCTACTGCTTCATGTTTCTTCTCATAAACTTTTTGGGATTTTTGCTTTGACAACTGATCTAGAAAAGGCAATTGTTTGGCCTCCCCTTATAAACTAACTACCTTATTGATTAGCTTCTCAAATATCTTTATGGTGAAGCCCTTAAGCATGAAGGCAACCAGGCCGTAGATATTCTTCAAGAGAATCTCAATGACATGTTGTTCAGATAGTAGTGGTTCACACTTCATACTCAGGTTGCACCATTGGAGAATATAATCAACAAGTGACTCACGAGTCTTTGTGCTACGAGATCACCTAGTAACCTTTGAGCTCAACAAATCTCTTGATGAAAAGTTGCTCAACTCAACAAATGTCTTTCTTGAACCATTAGGCGGTTCAACATACCAATCAAAAGTGATACCACTATACTCGAGTCAAAGAGTAAAGCATCACTATGCACATTTGCAATACGAATGAAGTGTACATATTTTCAATTCCCACATCAAAGCTTTTTGAAGGAAGGAGCGAAACCCTTGGGATATTGATAGCATCAAATTCCTTTGGGTAGGGTCTACCCTTTGGAATCGATGATCCTCCCGCTTGAGCCAAGCTTCTTCTCTGCTCAACCATGGATTTGATCTTTTTCATGTATGGAGGTACTATCCACTATACATACTAGTACTACCTTGCTGGGAGGTAGAGTCTTAACCGGATTTAAGACATGCACTAGTCAAGTGACATCGATGTCTTAGGATGAACGGAGGGCTTATTTTAAAACCTAACACTGCCAACAAGTCCTACACTGCTGTGCCATCCTATCAATTTGTTTGTCTTTTGACCTTAACTATTGTCAGAGGTGATGGGCTGATTTTGCAGTGTCTCCTTGATCAACTTCATCACCTTTCATGGCCTGTTGGTCCCAAAGAAGAGAACCTCTAGTATCGATATGCATATGCATGAATCTCCCATCAAGTCATCTTCATTGGGATTGAAGATGACTCTTTTCATCGACCATGCATACCCTAAGATCTCCTTTTTCTCCATAAAAATAGTGTGCAACTATCTCAGGATCGATCTAACTAACAAATAGCTTGGGTTGACGGTGTGATCGCTATCATGCCGAGAGGCAGACCTCACACTGGGAGTCAATCTATGACACTGATGAATGACACTTATACTGTATAAGAGGTAGTAATCTAGATGATTCCACCTCTATGCAACTTATGGAATATCTGAAATCACTGTCACCATCTCCACATCCTGCTGTATGAACAGAGTTGGTAAAGGGATGACCACGATGCTTCGGGGTTGCCACTCCTTCCACACCATCAGGGCAGGTCGAGTAGGAGCTTCGCCTACCATGGGTGGTGTAGGAGTAGGATCATAGCCATGGATCACCAGAGGTATTTTTTTGGATCGGCCTTCATGGCCTTAGATGGAATGGGTGATGCTAAAACCTGCATTGGTGATGGCGGATGTGGGGTAGAGTGGTGGGGAGGAGACACCAACTCTTACTGGGGCCGCCTCTATGGTGGTTGGTCCCATGAGGAGAATACTATCGGTATGGGTAGCGGAGAAAATCAACCAAAGCGGCGTGATTGGGTTAAACCTCCATCGCTCTCTACTAGTAATGTGTGATGTATGGGCCTCATGGGCCCTCTCTTGATGGATTTGCCTCCCTACGCTATGGGGGATAATAGATCAAAGATTGAACTAGGTACCGAACTTTGGCGTCAGATGCTCCACACGAGGCGAAGGCGGCACGACCTCTACTCTATAAAATGTAGTGCACCACTAGAGGGAGGATCCTCATGGCATCCTCTCTATCTGATCTCGAGAGAGGATGAAATTGGTTTTTCATAACCAGTGGTGAAGTGATCATGGAAAAATTATCCATGATAGATCTGGCAGCTGCCTCAAGCTCTTTAGCTATCTGAGTATGGAACTATTTGACCATATGGTTCTTGTTCCTACACTGGGTGCGAGTAGGACGAGAGGAGTGTGAGCTAGACCCATACTCAAATGTGGGGAAGGCAAGCCCTAAAACCAGGGAGCCTTACCCTTGGAGGTGAAGATGGGGTGCTAGCATGCAAGGGCAACATGTGTAACTCTAAGGGAACTGAATTGGAACTACTATTGTACTGAACCACTTGAAGTTTGTGGTACTTCCACAACTTTGCTCTTAAGTGAGGAGATATCTGAATCAGAGGGTAAGTCTACCCGGATGATCGACTTCTGCATGACCACCTTCTTCCTGCTGACTATGGTGAGGGGAATGCCCTCACAAGTGATCCTGGCTCCCTCAAATCCCTAGCCAAAATGGATCAAGTGGTATGATCCAAACGAGGGAAGTCACCTGATCTAAGGCTAGATCCATGTCGTGAGGGAAAGTAAAGACAAATTTTTGAGAACCATTATCTTTTGAAATAGCGAAATTGAAATTATACTTGCACTGAAAAGAATCTGCAATGAGAAATGAACTTGCATTAGTTTTCTGTCTCCATAGATTTTGAATTTTTGAATTTTGAAAATTTGAACCCATATCTAACAACTTGGAAGTGTTAAGTGGGGTTCAAATTAATTTGGAAAGATTGATTGAAGAGGAATTTGAATATGAATCCAAACTTCAACAAATTTAGGTATGTTGAAATATGGATTCAAAATTTTGATAGGATGCTTCCATAGGTTCATTTTTTGAATTTGAATTTGATTTTGAGGACCCTTTCCTTTAACAAATTTGGGTATGTTAAAGTAAGGGTCAAATGATTTTGTTTTGTTTGCATGTGTTGGGATTTTACTTAGCAAATTTAGGTATGCTAAGTGAAGTAAAAGTGATTGTTTCTTTTCGTGAATTTGTTTTGTTTTGATTTTTAGAAAATTTTAGAATTCTTACTTAGAAAATTTAGGTATGCTAAGTAAAGAATCCAAGTGTATTTTGTTCAATTTTAGAAAATAGGATTCTTAGCAAATTTAAGTATGCTAAGAAAATCCTAAGTGCTTTGTTTTGATCTTGCAATGATTGAAAGTGGAGTTTCAACTTTACCAAATTTGGTATGCTAAAGATGAAGTCCCACTTAGTTTTATGAAATGGAAATTTCACTTTAGCAAATTTGAGTATGCTAAATGAAATTCCAAATGTTGTGTTTAAAATTTTGATTTCATTTTTTTTGAAAATGGAAACTTCTCTTTAGCAAATTTGGTATGCTAAGAAGAAGTTCCAAAAGGTGTTTGAAAATTTTGATTTTTTGGTTTGGAAACTTCACTTAACAAATTTGAGTATGTTAAGTGAGGTTCCAAATATGTTTGAAAATTTTGAAATGTTTTGATTTTTTATTTTGGTTGGAAACTTCACTTAGCAAATTTGATTATACTAAATAAAATTCCAAATGTGTTTTGAAAATTTTTGAATTTTGGGATTTGGAGACTTCACTTAACAAATTTGGGTATGTTAATGAGTTCCAAATGTGTTTTATTTGAAATGTGATTTTGATTTTGATTTGGATTTGGAAACTTTACTTAGCAAATTTGAGTATGCTAAGTGAAATTCCAAATGTGTTTTGAAAAATGTTTGAAATTTTTTGGATTTGGAGAAATCACTTAACAAATTTGGGTATGTTAAGGGAGGTTCCAAATGTGTTTAGAAAATTTTTAAAATTTGATTGTTGAATTTGAATTTTTGAATTTGGAAACATCACTTAGCAAATTTCAATATGCTAAGTGAAATTCCAAATGTGTTTTGAAAAAATTTTGAAATTGTTTTTGGTATTTGGAGACTTCAGTTAACAAAATTGGGTATGTTAAGGGAGGTTCCAAATGTGTTTAAAAATTTTTTGAAATTTGATTGTTGATTTTAATGTTTTGAATTTGGAAACTTCACTTAGCAAATTTGAGTATGCTAAGTGAAATTCCAAATATATTTTAAAAAAAATTTGAAATTTTTTTTTGGGATTTGAAGACTTCACTTAACAAATTTGGGTATGTTGAGGGAGGTTCCAAATGTGTTTAGAAAATTTTGAAATATGATTGTTGATTTTAATGTTTTGAAAAGAGAACCTCCACTCAATAAATTTAAGTATGTAGAATGAAGATCAATTTATTTTTAAAATGTAAAAAAAAAAAATTTGTGTGATTGTTGCTTTTTGAAAAAGGGGAATTCCAACTTAAAACATATTTGAGATATGTTTAAGTAGGTTTTCCTAAAAGGTATTTTATTTTTAGTTGGGAATGAAATCTTCATTTAATAAATTTAAGTATATTAAATGAAGGTATTCATATATGTTTTTTTTTTTTAATTTTGAGTTTGTTTACAAATGAACTTTCCATTCAATAAGTGTGAGTGTATTGAATAGAAAAATTCATGTGTGCTTTTGAAAAATGATTATGATTTGTGATTTTGGAAAACATGATTGTTCATTTTATTTTTTAAAATGAAATCTTCATCAAATGAATTGAAAGAAGATGTTCATTTATGCTTTTGAAAAAATTATTAGTTTTATTTTTGAAAATCCTTACATGTAGCAATTATATGAATTATTAAATGAGGGTGAAGAAATTTTGTGAAAAATATTTTATTAAGTGCATTTTTGAAAAGGTGCTTTTGAAAAAGAAAAATTCTTTATTGAAGATTTATTATTTTTAGGACGAACCTTTCCTTATCATGAAGATGATAAGGAGGAACTCTTTAAGAGAGGTTTCTTTTTATTTTAGATCTTTTCATTTTACCCATTGGAGAAACCAACGAGGGTTTTAAGACCAACAAGGAATGCGGTCCTAAAACCTGAAGATGTTGGCTAACTCAACTCAAGAATGAAATGAGCTAAGAGCTAATGGAAATAAAGATAGTCTTGGATTCATACCGAAGTAAAAATCCACTATCGATACTCAAAGACAACGATCATTTACTAAAGATGGAGAGAGGAACCATCCCAGTGCTAGAAAAAATCATGGTGAAAATTTTCTATGGGAGTCTTTCAAATGGGAGAAAGAAAAGGAATCCTTACAAAAAATTCATCTTGGTAAGATGCCACGCAGATCCATAGATGTACTTATTCAGGTGATCGGATATATCGTCAAAGTATAGTGTACTATCTCGAAAGATAGAAGTCACTACCCTTTAATGGAATAAATCACCTCAATAAAGACTCCTAAGGACGATGGGTCTGCATATGTACTAGATTCTTACATATAGAAAAGTAAAGCGGTTTATTTTTTGGGTTTGTTAAGTTCCTACAAGGAAGCCCCATAGTTAATTACATCCTAAGGGGCGGATCCCTTAGGAAAACTCTCGATTAAGGTAAATGATCATTGTCTGAATATTTCAATAGGAAGGACTATCAATCAATTGGTTTATGTTTGAAGATCAAATGGGATTGATCAAAAGAGGGAGTTATTATCAAAGCCAAAATGGGAAATAAGTAGGAGATGCTCATGATGCTAGGAAAACTTAGCGAGCATCTCAAACTATCCTATAAAATTGGGCTTTACATTTTGAAATTGATTTAGTTTGTTTGAGTTATATTTTCATTAAAAATTTAGGACTTAAGATTCCTTAACACAAGATTAAGAAATGCCTAGAGGTGAGGATTATGCTTATGGCACAAAGGGAGAAAAGCAACCACAAAACCTAAATCTAGGGAGCTTCAACAAGGGATGAAAGCACAACCTAAATCTAAGGCAAAAATCAGTAATTAGTTTGCCTCCATAAAAGAGGACAAACCACTTAACTGCATGGACTTATAACAGCCTGGGGGTGGCCACCAACTAACATCTCCTATGATTTTAAATACATATAGGCACATTTTTATCCTTATGCAAGATAGCTTGGCTATTATTATTTAGAAAAAGACTAAATCCTTAAACTCACTCCCTAAAAAGACTAGATCATGTAAAGGGACATGCTTCAAATGACCTAAATCTAATGCAATTCAAATTTTATTTTATTTTTATTTTTGGACAATCATTTTTGACTCAGGCTAATAGGATTTTTATGACTAATGCATGAGAACCAAAGTTAGCGAGAAGGTAGGAGGTGAGTTTCCACCACAACCCTCAAAGGTCAAGCCGGGTTCTCTGGAAAAGGTGGAAGTCCTCAAATCAAGAGTGAAATAAGATGCATTAATGCATGATATTATAAAGAAATACTCATCCAGCTAAGGGGTTGCTAATTCTTTTATCTTGATTTTAAACATAAGGTTTAGGTGAGGTTATGAGTTATTTAATTTTAATTGGAATTGTTAATTTGGGTAAAAGATTTATTTTTTTCCTAAAGACCCATTCATATCAAAGCCATACATAAAGTAAAGAAGAAACTAGGAAAAATATGCCACTTAATGCAAAGGCTAAACAAATCATCAAATAATTTATAAAGCTAATCGTAAAAAGATTAAATGGTCATTTGTGGTCGGGCAACACTGCACAAGCCCAAAAATATCAAATATGGGTAGCCGACCTCTACCCTTATACAACCTAGATTACAAATGAATTAAATTATAATTTAAGCAAAGGAATTCATTATTATGGGGGTATTCTAGCTTTATTCTTCTTTCCTCTTTCTTCTTTCTTCTTTCCTTTTCTTCCTTCTTCTTCTTCTTTTGATTCCTCCTTTAGAAGGTTGGATGGTAGATGCTCCAAGGCTTCACATGTTATATAAGATAGGATCTTATGACCAATGCTTATCCTAATCCCCATTACAAATCATTCCAAAATCCTATTTATAAAAATTTTTACATGAAAAGGAAAAGTAGAAATCTAACTAACACTTACAAAATAAAGGTTAGTTAATTCACACCACATAAATCCCAAGAATGTATATTGGACTTATCACCCACATGGGTGACTAAGTCCCAATATATATTATACTTAGGGGTATAAAGCACAGCAAGCAAAAGCATTTATATTTTTATTTATGATAGCCTTAAGCATATCCCTAGAGAAAAGAATAATTAGACTAACCACATCCTATCATTCATTCTATGAGCATACACCTTAACATCCAGTCTAAAACATATATTATAAAACAAAACATAACATCAAAACATGTACAGACCTAACTTAAGGCTAGAAGTAGTGACTTAGGCTAATGTGTGCTTTGAAGGTTTCTGTGGTATGCTTAGCTGAAGACTTTCGATTTAAATTCTCTAAGTGTGAAGAATATGTTCAACTTAAAGGAGGGTTTCATTTAAGTTGTTTAAGTATTTTTTGTTAGTTTAATTCCATGTTTTAATTTGGTTTAAGTGAAACCTACAATTAATTACTAAGTTATGAAGAGGAAGAGAGAGAACTTCTCTTTCCTTAATCTTAAGTAATTTTTAAAGTAGATTCATGTTTTAGTTTCATTTAGGTGAATGTTTTGATTACATCTTTTAATTAATCTTAAGTTTAGATAAATCTAAAACCTATTCAAAAGAAAGGCATTTTAAGATTAAATAAAATGAATCAAAATTCACATAACCCACATTACTTCAATTCTTTCCCAACATATATAACATGGACATGGATGGATCCTAAGCATATCTATACATGTAAATGAGAATAGTTAATACACTTTATGATGCATGCTAAGTAATCCATTTAAGAAAATTTAGAAGTTGAATATGCATGATTTTTTTTTAAGTAGAAAAGGTTTTCCTTATCCAAAATTTCACATACATACATGAAAGTAAGAAAGGCATAAGTGAGTACAACACCATTGTTAACCAGAAGTGTAAGGTACAATACCTACTTAGGTCTACTTAAACCTCGCAATCTCGGGGTTGTCCAGACTAATATACCACTTTTTTTAAGTACAAACATATATATAAAAGAAATGAAATGGAAACGGAATATGCAAAAGTTGTTCAATAGATTTATTTTGTTTATGCAATTTATGTATGTAAGTGTAGGTAAACCTTCTTAGATGGTAGCATAGGGATGAATAGGATATGAAATTAGGTGAGCATTAGGTCCTTTCTAAATGAATCTTATATCTCACCAAAAAGTCCTATTCAAAACGATACTAACATAGGAAAGAAAGGAAACCTATACTAAGTATACCATTATAATATTTCACATGCAAACTTATAACTAAAGTATAAGTAACATACTTTCAGATTTGATGTTTCATTTATAAATTTTGAAAATAATTTGGATTTAGTAGTGATAATAGCCACTCATATTTTATTTTAGCCAACACACGCACATTTGGCATAAAGTAAATGATTTTCATTTTAAAATTTGAAACATAAAATTATGAATCTATGAATCACATGGAATACAACTTAACATGTTGGGAAAGATCCAAAGCAATGAAGCATGTAAACAAACTCACTTTACTTAAATCCTAAAGACATTCTTATAGAATAAGAAAATATAGAATAAATCAAAGTGAATTTCAAAATGAGTTTTGTTTAGTATGAAGTTTGATTTAATTTTGAATGAGTTTTGTTTAGTTTGAAGTTTGATTTAATTTTGAAAAGGTGAGTTCAGTTTGTTGTTCATAACTCATTCCCACATGTGTTTTATATTTTTATTTAATTTTTAGATAATAAAATCTATTTTTAAGCATTGATTAGGTTAAGGTATGAATTAAGTGGCTTAATTAACCCTTACCAACACCACCTTAGAAGAATTAACTAAGTAATTATGAGCCAATGAGATGACATAAAACCCACAAGGAATTTAAACTTCTAATACACCTAATAATGAAAAGGTCTAATGCAATTTGGCTCATAATTAAAAGTTAATTAAGTTAAGAGGTTTAACATAAGTAATTTCAAAACACACTTTCATACTTATGAAAGGGGTTTTAATTTCCTTAATTAAACTTAAGCTATTAAGCACCTAAGCATCTACCCACAACAACAAGCCTTTATCCCACTAAGTGGGGTCGGCTATATGAATCCTTCATCTCCATTGTGTCCTATTATGTGTCAAATTCTCATTTAATTCAAGTATACTAAGTCATTTTTTATACATATTAACCAAGTCTTTTGGGTCTACCTCTACCTTTCTTAACATAAGGCAAATCTAATGCATCCTCTCTATGGGTCATCAAGCAGATGCTTTTATGTGGCCAAACTATCTAAAGGCGCTCTCTAATCTTATAGAGCTACTCCAACTTTTAAACATACTCATTTCATATTTTATCTCTAAGAGTAAACAGTCATCCACAGAGCATCCTCATTTATAGTTAACTTGTTTATGCTTTTCTTTTATTATTCATTTTAAGTCATTAGGTCTTAATCTTATAAAATTTTCTAAGTTTAAGTGGAACTTTTCTATCACAGAGAAGATGCATTCCTCCACTTCAACCATCCAACTTGAACTCTACTAATAACATCTCCATCTATTTCACCATCATTTTAAATAATAGAGCCTAATATCTTTCACTCTTATGACTTGTTTAGTCACAACACTACAAACTTCTACAAATAAAATTACACTCCATATATTCAATTTTAGATCTACTAAATGAAAACCTTTAGACTCTAATGTTGACCTCCATAATTCAAGTTTCTCTTGGACTTCCTCTCTAGTCTTATCAACAAGAAGAATGTCATCTGCAAAAAGCATACACCAAGGTACATCTTCTTGTAAATGCCTAATAAGAACATCCATAACTAAAGCAAAAGATAAGGGCTTAAGATCCTTGATGTCCAATTAAAATGGGAAAATATTTTATCCTCCTTGTGTTTGGACATAGTCTAGTATACATATCATTAATGACTTGAATATAACCAATATTAACTCCTTTCTATTCTAGAACTTTCCAAAGAACATCTCTTGAAACTTTATCATAAGCTTTCTCTAAATTAGTAAATATCATATGTAAATCACCTTTTTTCTCTATACTTCTCCATCAAACCTCTTAACAAATGTATAGCATCCATAGTAGATCTAGACATGAAATAATTATAGAAACTTTTGTATCACATCGTAACATATGCTCAATTACTCTCTCCCATAATTTTAATGTTTGACACATTAACTTAATTCATATAATTTGCACACTATGCATCACCTTTATTCTTAAATATAACCAACAAACTCTTTCTCCACTCATGCATCTTTTAGTCTTTAAAATATTAAAAGATTTGTAAAAGAAATTCCTTAATCTCTAAACATTTCCACACTTCTATTGGAATATCATCAAGTTTTTGCTTTTCCACATTTCATTTTCTTTAAAGCTTCTAACTTCAAATTTACTAATATGATGAAATAAAATTCTTTATTTTGTTTAGAATTAAGGTTGCTAAAATCAATCATATATTCGATCCTTCATTGAAAGTTTATCAAAATATCTCATCCTATTTTCAATATCCTTTTCCAAGAAAAAGCACTTTTTATCTTCATCTTTAATACACCTCACTTGAACTGTCTTTACTTCTCTGTCTCTTTGGTTAGCTAACTTATACATACATCTTTCACCTTATTTGGTATATAATCTATTGTATAAATCACTAAAGATAAATTTTTTGCATCATATATTGCTTTCTTAGAATCTCTATAGGCCACTTTATATCTTTCCCAATTCTCCAAGTTTTTACATATAAACCAAAATTTATAACAATGCTTCTTATTTCTTATCTTTTCTTAACTCGACTCACCATCAACTATGAAAGGGGTTTAACAATTTCATACTTATGAAAAGGGTTTTATTTCTTAATTAAACTTAGGCTATTAAACACACCTAAGCATCTACCCAAGGTAGATTAATTAAGTTCTGAAACTTTTTAGAATTTTTTAAAAAAATGTTTAAAGGGGTGATTAATGAGTTAACCCTTAATAAAGAGGGGATTAAGGAGAGAAATGGGGGTTTAGGGAATAGCTTGGGGGAAATGCTCCAAAATTATTCCATAAAACCCCTACTCACTGGATCTGACCTTAATCAAACTTAATCATAGGGTAAATCCACTAATCACACTTTAATTATCCTTAATTGCATGAAATGGATAATTAGGGAATGAAATAGCAATTTCTCCAATTAATCACTCTATAAATCTCAAAAAAATTAGGGGAGATAGAGGTCATCTCTTAAAATGAATCCTAAAAATTTGAGATCAATTGATGACCTGATTAAAGAATAATTAGCTAATTAAGATTCTGAAAGAAACCCAAATTCATAGAAAGGAGTAAATCAAAATCCATTAAAATCATTTTTAAAATATTCTAGATGAAATTATCTTTCCATAGCATTTTTCCTTTTTTTTCTAATTTTTCTATGAAGAGTTATGAACTTTAGAAGTTCTATGGATTAATTAGGAATTAATTTTAATCCCTAACTAATCCTCGACTCATGGCGTGCGTGGTGGATGGTCAATGCTTTACATGCCGTGAGGGTGTGACTTAACATCATATCCCAAATGGCGGTGATGATGGATGCTTTTATCCTCGAGTCAAAATCGGGATCTAGATCACTCTATTTTAAAAAGGATAATGGATTCTAAAATGTAATAATCTCGTCCATCTAAAATGCATGATGGATGGTGAGATAGTTCTTCCGAGGATCAATGGTCCATGATCAGGGAGATCCAAGCTTTGATCAGCATGAATCACAAAAAATTAACCCACCATCTAAGATAATTACCAACCTATCCAATGGTTGATTTCTGAATGAATTTCTTTCATAAGTTCCAACACAAGCTAAGTGGTGAAAAATTCATACCTCAGGAGGTGATCGCTCGAGATGTGGTAGCTTCATCAGTGGAGATGCCACTTGAAATTCTTAGGCCTTGGGTTGAGTGGATCAATGGGTGGACCAACACCACTTCATAGCTTCACTTTGATTGAATTGATCTTCCTTGCCTAGAACTTCAATGTGAGCTGAAGCTGGATTGGTCCTTAGATGAGTGTAGAAGGATTGGAGGAAATCAAGTGTAGAAGAAGTTGGCAATGGATTGAGCTCCTATTTTTTTGCACTATGCAAAATAGAATAGAATTCAAATCCTTCTAAGAAGCTTGAGGCTCTCGATGGTTGCTCAGTTCCTAGGCTCAATCAATGAGTGAATGAAATTTCATTGAATTAGGGAGTATATCTCCCCTATGGCAGAGATGAACCATTTTGCCATTTTGATCCAATTGACCATTGGGAGGTTGTTTGATATTTTTGATGTGCACATGCTTGGTTTGATCCCTTGAGTGGATTGCCAACTTCCCATGTGCTGAAATTGAGCTAAGAAAAGAATTTGAAAATCCAATTTTAAGCCATGGGATCGGGTTTGGTCTATGGGCCAAATGGGTTGACCCAAACCTATTGGGTTGGGTGCACCACTCATCACTAAGTCCCCTTGAGCTTTTAGGAAAGCCTCAAGTGATTGTGAAGAGTATGACCAAAATACCCATGGGCTAGCCAAAATTTGTTCTATGGCCTAGGGTAGAATGGTCATTTTATTTTTTTCACTTTGGGATGTTTGGTATGTTGGAGAAATAGGTTTGGCCAAGTTTCATTGGATTTGGAATCCATTTGATAGGGTTTGGCTCATGTTGACCCATTTAGGTCAAAATGGGTCAAGTTGACCAATTGGTCAAATTGGTCAAAGGGTTGGGTCAAGTTCATATGACCATTTAAAATGTTTTGGTGCTTTGGTTTGGTTCAATTTGGTATAGATTTTTTTTTATGACTTCATTTAGGTCAAATGGGTCAAGTTGACCTATTTGACCCATTTGACCTATTTGAGGTAGGTCAAGGGTAGGTTTAGGTTTGGTTAGTCATATGGAGTGGATTGGTATCTTTTTTTCCAATCAATTTGGGTTAAGTTCAATTTTGGCTCAACATGACTTTAGGTCATGTTGGGTCTAAGTCAATTGGGCTGGGTTGGGTCTAGTTGGCCAATTGAGGCTTTGGTCAAGTTCACAAGTGATTTGGAATGGACTTGACCCATTGGTTTCAATCAATTTGGCTTAGATCAAGTTTTGACACATTTTGACCCTTTAGGTCAAAATGGGTCAACTTGGTCAAGTGGGCCAATTGGGCTAGGTTAGGCTTAAATGTTGGCTTGGTCAAGTTCAAACATAGGTCATGAGTGAACTTAGATCAATGGTTTCAATCAATTTGGCTGATGGCGGAATTTGGCTATGTTAGGTTTTATTTTAGGTTAAGTGTTGACTTGGTCAACCCTTAGGTTTGACTTGGTTTGACAATTTGATTGATTGATCATCCATGATGATTGTTGATCATGATGAGAGGGATATATGAGTTTGGTTCAATCCAATTTGGTTAGGATCAAAAGTTGGCTCATAAGGGTACTTTAGGTCACTTTGGGTCAAGTGAGCCTAAGTGGGTCAAATGGCTTGGTCAAAGCTTGATTTGAAGTTGATTGATCTTGTATATGGACTTATGATTGAAATATAAATCCATTTACAAGTGGTTTGAAGTCAAATGGATTTTGATCCATTTGAAAATTTCATATTCAAAGGAAGAATATGAAGGGGTCTTGGGTTTGAATTTTGATTTGGGTTTTGATTGTTTGATTGAAGTTTGGATTTATATATGAGCTCATGATTGTAGATTGATTGAACCATGAGAGAAAATCAAGAGTTTGGCTTGATTTGAATTGATTTAAGTTCAAGATTTTGGCTTGAAAGGCTTAGATTTGATTTTGAGTGATTTGAGTTTGATTTTGGAATTGGTTTTGATTGTTTGAATTTATATTTCATTTATATGAGAATATAAATTGATCATGAGAAAATTTCAAATTTGAAAGTGTTTAATCATGATTTATTAAATCCATTAAAGGAATTTAAAGGATTTAAGAAAATTTTAATTTGAAATTTAATTTTTGAATTGGATTTGATTGATTTATATCTATATTTCATTTATATATAAGAATATAAATGAGAATACAAATAAGTTTTTTGAAAAATCCATGAGTTTGAATGGTTTGATCAAAGTTTAGGTTAAATCCATTAATGGAAAATTAAGGGATTTAAGGAAATTTTAAGGATTTTAAATTTGGAATTTAATTTTTTCCTTCGATTAGATTGATTTATATTTATATTTCATTTATATATGAGAAATTAAATGATAATATAAATAAATCTTAAGAAAATCCCATAGATTTAAATAGGTTTGATCAAGATTTAGAGTTGATTTTGGCTAATTCCTTTAATGGAAAATTAAAGGGACTTAAGGAAATTTTCATGAATTGATTTGAAATTTTGAGTTTGATGTGATGGATTTGAATTTATATTTCATTTATATATGGGAATGAAAATTAGAATATAAATGGATCATGAGAAAATCTCAAAGATTTTAGTAAGTTTAGATCATGATTTTGGTTAAGTCCTTAAGGGAAGGATTCAGGACTTAAGCAAAATTTGGACTTAAGAATTTTTGATGGAATTTGGTCATGGGTTTCAATCATGGGTTTCAGTTATATAATTGAATCATGGAATTGATTTGAGTTTGAGAAAATAAAATATAATTGATTTGGAGTTTGACTTGAAAGAAGAAAAGTGAGGAATGGTTTAAGCTAAAGGGTAGGAGATTTTCCTAACACCATTAAGGCATGACCTATTCCATGGCTAACTCTTCTAAGTCTTAGGTAGTGAGAGGTCCACCTAGTCACTAGATGTGTCTTAAGACTAACAAACTCTTAAAGTCTAAGAGGAATCCTAAGCCTAAGATGGAGGTGTTGAGAGGACATTCTAAAAATGAGGTCAATAATTCTCAGATGGCACAATTTGAGTATGAAATGTGAACCGCAGCTATCTGACCAGCATGCCATTGAAATTCTATTAAAAAATATTCATGGCCCGGTCGCCTTCAAGCTCAAAGGTTTTACCATCAAGATATTTGAGAAGCTAATCAACAAGGCGACTAGTCTACAAGGAGAGGCCAAACAGTTTCCTTTTTAAGATCGGCCAATAAAGCCAAAGCCGCAAAAAATCTATGAAAAGAAGCTAGGGGCAGTAGCAGTATTGGAAAAAAGGCAGCAACCAACCATAGATCAGCATGAGAGACCTCGAGCTCCACAGCCATCGCTTCCACCTCCTTTACCACAGCCTAGGCCATCCTATCGGCCACCACAACAGCCTTCGCCGCCTCCTCCTCATCCATACTCACAACACTGGTACACATGCCCGTCAGCAAGTAGCTATCATCCACCTACTCTTTTGGATTAACTAAAATAACCTTATTTATTTAAGAGGGAGGTAGTCAAAAAAATCTTTGAGAACCTCTTAAAAAATCTTGATTTTTCAGCTACCCGAGCCTAGAAAGTTGGAGGAAGTGGGCAAGAGCAATGATTCTAACTTTTGTCCCTACCACCACATGCTAGGCCATGTTTTGGAGGATTGCTTTACATTTAAGGACTGGCTTGAGCATAGCTACAAGTCAGGCACTATAGTTATCTCAAAAGACTATCTAGTGGAACAACCATCCAATTCTGTTAAGGTAATCCTTGGGGATACATGTGATCCTCTCACAATAAAAGAAGGTTGGGATATCTCCTTATTCCGAACCTCTAAAAGATTGTTTCAAAAATCAAGAAACTTTCCTTGCAGGTGCCTGAGGCAGCTCAAACCTCCAACTCAAGAAAGGTTCGCAAGTTTCCAAAGACAACTTGGGGAAAGTGGGAGCATAGCCGATATACACTAAGATATCCAAGTGGCGCAACCACCACCTCCATTCCACCATTCAGATACTACCAGACCTACTTCAACCAGCTCTTCTTCTATTAGACATCTTGTATCGGCAGATGAGGGCATCAAATCCCTCACCACACTTACTTTACTAGATTTCTACCATGTACCTCCTTCTAAATTTAAGAAATCGATAAATAAAGCTAGTTTGAATTACATCTGTGTCACTTCTGATAGGTTGTCTAATTCTACTTTTATAGAAAATACTACAAGTCTATAAAATAATTATAACTACTCCGATCTTCCTCTTTCTGATTTAGAGATGGACTTTCCTTCTTTGAATAATATGGGTTCACCTCTTGAGATAGACTTGGAATTATTTGATTCTGAGGGTCCTATAGGAGAAGTTGTTGGTGAGCCTGACAAGCAGGTAGAATCTTCGACTAACCTGCCACAAGAGATCACTGAAGTTAACCTCCATAGTGGCAAGGTTCTACCTCCTAAGGTAGCGCCGCAACAACAACAACAACAAGCCTTAATCCCACTAGGTGGGGTCAGCTACATGAATCCTTCGTCTCCATTGTGTCCTATTATGTGTCAAATTCTCATTTAAATCAAGTATACTAAGATCATTTTTTATACATCTTAACCAAGTCTTTTTAGGTCTATCTCTACCTTTCTTAACATAAGGCAAATCTAATGCATCTACTCTCCTAATCGGGTCATCGAATGGTCAATACTTTATGTGGCCAAACCATCTAAGGCAACTCTCCCTAATCTTATCTACCATTGGAGCTACTCCAACTTTTTCCCGAATATACTCATTTTGCATTCTATCTCTAAGAGTAAAGCCACTCATCCACCTAAGCATCCTCATCTCGTAACTTAGTCTTATGCTTCTCTTTTTTTATTACATTCTCAAGTCATTGCGTCTTACCACCATCTTATAAAATTTTTCCTTAAGTTTAAGTGAAACTTTTCTATCACATAATAGGCGGATGCATTCCTCCACTTCAACCATCCAACTTGAATCCTACTAATAACATCTCCATCTATATCACCATCATTTTGAACAATAGAGCCTAAATATCTAAAACGCCACTCTTATTAATGACTTGATCACCTGTCACAACACTACTAGAACTTCTACAACTAAAATTATACTCCATATATTTAGTTTTAGATCTACTTAAAACTAAAACCTTTAGACTCTAGAGTTGACCTCCATAATTCAAGTTTTCTTGGAGTCCCTCTCTAGTCTTATCAACAAGAAGAATGTCAAGAAAAGTATACACCAAGGTACATCTTTTGTAAATGCCTAGTAAGAACATCCATAACTAAAGTAAAAAGATAAGGGCTTAAAGCTGATCCTTGATGTAATCCAACTGAAATAGGAAAATATTTTATCAATCTTCCTTGTGTTTGGACACAAGTAACAACTCTAGTATACATATCCTTGATGACTTGAATATAACCAATATTAACTCCTTTCTGTAAAGAACTCTCCAAATAACATCTCTTGAAACTTTATCATAAGCTTTCTCTAAATCAATAAATATCATATGTAGATCCTCCTTACTTTCTATGCTTCTCCATCAAACCCCTTAACAAATGTATAGCATCCATAGTAGATCTACGTCATGAAACCAAACTTGTGAGAAACTTCATCACATTGTAACCTATGTTCAATTACTCTCTCATAATTTTAATGCATGACACATTAACTTAATTCCTATAATTTGCACACTCTTGTGCATCACCTTTATTCTTAAATATAGGAACCAACAAACTCTTTCTCCACTCATCTAGCATCTTTTTAATCTTTAAAATGACATTAAAAAGATTTGTAAGCCAAGAAATTCCTTGATCTCCTAAATATTTTCACACTTCTATTGGAATATTATCGGTCTCTGCATTTTCACATTTCATTTTCTTTAAAGCTTCACTAACTTTAGATTTACTAATACGACGATAAAAAAATTCTCTATTTTTGTTTAGGGTATTAAGGTTGCTAAAATCAATCGTACTTTCAGATCCTTCATTGAAAAGTTTATCAAAATACCTCATCCACCAATTTTCAATATCCTTTTTCTAAAAAAAGCATTTTATTATAGAGAGTAATTGGGGTGCCTCAAGATAAGGGAAAATAAGTCATTGGTACCAGCGAGCAAGAAACCCCTCTATAGGATGCTCCACCCATGGATATGCTTTTGGAGGATCAGCCTAGAGTTGATTATAATGTCCTTGCTCACCTAAGAAAGTTGACATCTAAACTAAGCATATATGATGCCCTTGTCTTATCCAAAGAGATGAGGGAATCATTAATCAAGGCTCTTCTTTATCCATAGATATGCTTAGCTCAGCTGACCACTGTTGGAGAGGAGGCACATTATTTAAGAGAAGCCTAGGGAGTCACATTCATAGATGAAGATCTTCTTCTGAGGGACATGGAGCACAACCGTCCCCTCTACATCACAGTGGATATGGGCAGATTCAAAATTTCTAGGATTTTGGTTAATCCAGGTGCATCAGTGAACATTATGACTCTAAAGACCTTTGCCTATTTGAAGATTGACATCTCTGCACTCCGAGGAGATTGGATGATATTGAGAGGATTTAATGAACAAGGTGAGAGGGCTTTAGGCTCCATAGTGTTACCATTAAAAATAGGTGACTGGAAGACTATTGACCTCATTTTAGAATGAGCTCTCAACCCTTCCATCGTAGACATAGGACTCCTCTTAGATATTAAGAGTTCATTAGTCTTAACACACTTCTAGTGATTAGGTGAACACTTAACCTAACCCTAGAGACTTAGAAGAGTTAGTCGTAGGAATAGGTTATGCCATAGGGGTGTTAGGAAAATTTGCCTACCCTATAGCTTAAACAAAATCCTCACTTCCTTCTTTCAAGTCAAACTCCAAATTCAAATCAACCTTGAACTTAAATCAACTTCAATTCCAACACAAACCTCAAATCAATTCCAATGGATTTTTCTTAAATTATGAATCAATTCCAAATGACTGAAACCCATGATTGAATTCCAATGTCAAAAATCTTTCTTAAGTCACTTTGATTCTCTCTTATGGACTTAGCTCAAATCAAATCCAAATCAATTCAAATACAAGAAATTTTCTCATTACCCATTTATATTCTCATTTATATTCATAAAAATAAATGAAATATAAATTCAAATAACCAAAACTAAATCCAAAAATCTTTCCTAAGTCACTTTGATTCTGTCTTATAAACTTAGCTTAAATCAAATCCAAATCAATTCAAATTCAAAAGATTTTTTCATAACCCATTTATATTCTCATTTTTATTCATAAATATAAATGAAATATAAATTCAAATATCCAAAACTAAATTCAAAACTCAAATCCAAATTCAACCCAAATTTAACCTAAATCAAGCTCAAATCAAGCCAAACCCTTGATTTGCCTTCGTGATTCAATCAATCCTTCAATCATAAAACCAAATATAAACAAAAACTTCAATCATCAAATCAAAATTAAATTCAAAAAATCAAACCCAAGTCAAACTCATGTTCACCCATTGAACTTGAAATTGTCAAAAAAATCAAAACACATTTGACTCCAAATCACTTGCAAATGGATTTATATTTCAATCATAAGTCCATGTGAGTTCAACCAAACTTAATTCAAGCCTTGATCAAGTCAATTGACCCACTTAGGCTCACTTGACCCAAAGTGACCTAAAGTACCCTTTGAGCCAAATTCTAATCCTACCAAATTGGATTGAACTAAGCCCACTAAGCCTCACATTGTGAGCAACAATCATCATGAGATGATCAATCACTCAAATTGGGTCAAACCAAGTCAAACCTAAGGGTTGACCAAGTCAACACTTAGCCAAATGAAACCTAAACTAAAAAATCCACCCAAAAAGATTGAAACCATTGATCTAAACTAATTCATGATCAATGTTTGACCAAGTCATCATTTGAGCCTAACCTAGCCCAATTGGCCACTTGACCCAACTTGACAAAAAAGTCAAAATATGTCAAATCTTGATCTAAGCCAAATTGATTGCAATCAATGGGTCAAATTCATTCTAAACCACTTGTTGAACTTGACCAAAGCCTCAATTTAAATAGCCAAATTGACCATGAATCCAACTTGACCTAAAAGGTCAAATTGAGATAAAATCAAACCAAACTAAAATTGACTGAAAGCATAGCTTGCAAAACATTTCAAATGACCAATGAAACCTAAACCAACCCATGACCTAACCCAATTAGGTCAAATGGGTCAAATTGGTCAACTTGACCCATTTGACCTAAATGAAATCAAATGAACCAAAACTAAATTGATGATGCCAACACATTTCAAATAGTCATATGAATTTGACCAAACTCTTGATTTGACCCAATTTGACCAATTGGTCAACTTGACCCATTTTGACCTAAATGGGTCAACATGAGCCAAATGACATCAAATCAACTCCAAATTCTTTGAAATTTAGACCAACCCAATTTCAAACTATTCTAAATCTGCCCAAAGTGAAATCAAAGCCAAATGACAATTTTACCCCTAGGTCAAGCTGGAACCCATGGCCAATTCCACTTGGAATTTGATCAAATCCTTTTCATGGCCACTTGGCACCCTCTTAGTGGACCAAGTGGACACTAGTAGGTGTGGTTCACATGACCCAATGGGTTTGGGTCATCCTAACCCAACCTAAGGTCAAAACTGACCACCCCACTTAAAATGAGCAAATGGAATCACTCCTCCACCTCATTTGGCACATGGAAACTTCTCCACTACCTCCCTCTGGCCAAACCAAACCACATGGTGTCCAAAACGGCCTAACCAACTCAACCCCTAGGATCAATTTGATCAAAATGGCAAAGCCATACTCGGCCATCCGATCCTTCTAAGGGGAGATATAATCCCCCTAATTTCACTTAAACTTCACTAACTTGCATTCAATTGAGTGATAGGAAGCCAAAGCAAGCATTCCCAAGCTCTTCCAAGCTTTCTAGAGGTAATTCAATTTCTCCATTCTTGATTTCTTCAAGCTAAAAATAGGGGAGCTCAAGCAATTTTTCAACTCATCCAATACTCAACTTCAATCTAATTGCTCTTGCAAGCACCCTCAGAGGACCCAATCAAATTGATCCAAAGCTTCTTGCAAGCTTCCAAGGTAAATGAGGTGGGAGCTAGACCAAACAGCTGAGGAGGACTTTGGGGAGCAATCCACTTCATCCCAAAGCTTGAAACCTTCAACAGGGCTTCATCTCCACTAGACGAAGCTACCTCGATGGTTGGGAGTGCCGGTGATAGCCTCCAGCGAGGTATGGATCAAAACCAAGCTTAGGTGTAGGAGTTCTTAGTCCTTTGTGAAAGAAACATTCACCCCATTACATTTTGACCGTTAGATCTTCATCTCCTTGCATGATGATGGTGTGGGTTAAATCTTAGCTCAATCCAAGCTCAATCAAGCTTTGATCAAGCCCTAAAGGGTGGATGGTTTCCCTCTCCCATAGGCGAGCTCAAGGATGAATCATGAACCATCCATCCTGCATGGTTTGGATGGACGATCCTAATTAATCCATGTTAGATCTGCATTTTAATCCCTTTAATACCATAGGCTTAATCTTGATTGTCTGATCTTTGATCGAATGATCTAAAAGCGTAGTGCCGTACGATGCTTGTGTGACAACTTAAATAACCAATCCCAACATGCCACGTGAAAAGTGCGCACTACATTAGCGGTCCACATTGCGTCGATGAGATTAGTTATATAATTAGGCTATTTAATTAAGTTTTAATCATAGAATCTTTAACTAAATATAGAAAAATAAAAAAAATACAAACTCAAGTACATTTTGAAGATATTTCAAAGGGAAATAATATAAAATTAAGTTTAATTGATTTTGAATAGTAAATTTCATGCAATTTGGATTTTATTGGGAATGTAATTATGTTAATTACTCCCTAATTATTCCACTGATTAATTCTAAACTTCTCTTCTTTGTTTAGTGGGATGACTTCTGCCTTCCCTAATTTTCTTGGAATTTATTAATAGTTTAATTAGGGTAATTGATTGATTCATTCCTAATTACTCTTCTAACTGATTAAATGATTAATTAACCTATTAAATAGTGATAAATTCATCAATTAAGTTTACTAATTACATTAGAATAGTGAATGGAGTTAGGGAATGAGATTAGGAGTCCTCTCCTAAATCTTTTCCCCTAAGTTCATTTCATTTGGATAAAAATCTAATTAAGGTGCAAATTAATTAAATAGTTTAATCACTTAATTAAATAGCTTAATTAATCAAAATTTTAAAATCAAATCAATCAGAATTTAATCTTTTTCCTTATTGAGTAGATACTTAGGTGTTCAATAACCTAAGTAGCTTAAGGAAATCATATATAACCCATAAGTGTGGGAAGGGTTATGAAAGTGCTTAAATTAAACCCTTTAGCTTAATTAATCATTAATTATGAGCCAAATGCATTGCCTTTTTTTATTATGTGCATTGCTAATTTAAATTCATAGTGGTTTTATATCATACATTGGCTCATAATTATTTGGTTAAATATGTTAAAGTGGTATAGGTAAAGGGTAATTAATGGACTTAATGTACACCTTAACCTAAGTAAAATATAAAAATCAATCTAATGGTTCTAAAATTAAACTAAAATAACATACACATGTGGGAGATGGGTTAGGACTAGGAAACCTTCTCACATTTCCTAAATTCAATTCTAACTCAAAATAAAATCAAAATTTCCTTCAACCAACTTTGATTCACTTTAAATAAACTTATTCCATAATATTGTCTTTAGGAATTAATTAGAGTGAGTGAAGTTATATGCTTACATCACTTTGTTTTTTTCTTAGCATGCTAAATGTGTATGTCATATGAAAATCATGTATTCATATCTTTTAAAAAATAAATTAAAATGAATATTTTATTCATGTCAAATTGCATATTTTGGCTAAAGTAAGAATATGAATGGTTATTATTACTTCTAAATCCAAAACTACTTTCAAAACTTATAAATCAAACATTACAAATAAAAATGATGTTATTTATAAGTACTTATAAATTTGCATGTGAATAACATAAAATGTGTTACGTGATTTCCTTCTCTTTCTTAACATAGGTTTGTATAGGATTTGGCAAAGTGTATAGTTCATTTGAAAAGCATAACACTTGCTTAAATCCATTCCCTCTATGTCATGAATTAAGAAAGAACTCCACATCACACATGAAAACTAAATAATCAAATCAAATTAAATAAACACAAACCTTTTGCATAATTCTTTTTCCATTCATTTGTCTTTATACATGCACATGTATTTAAGAAAAGTGGTATATTAGTCTGATATCCAGTTGTGGCTTTAAGTAGCTAAGTAGTCTTGTACCACCTAGTGTAGATAATAATGGTGTCATGTTCACTTATGCCTTTCATACATGTAAATGCGCATATGAATAATGGATAAAAGAATCCCTCTTTTCTACTTAACAAAATCATGCATACATGAAACATTCCATTTTTTTTTCTTAAACAAACCCTCTTAGAATTCATCATGAATATGTGCTAAACATTTCCATTTGCATGTATAGATATGCTTTGGATTCATCCATATATATGTTACACATGTTGGGGAAGAAATAAAGTGGTGTGTGTTTTGTGATAGTAATTCACTTTACTTAATCTTAAAATGCCTTTCTTTTGAATAGGTTTGTTTAGAAAATATAAACTTATTAATTAAAACACATAATAAAATATTCATTAAACAAAATCAATAATGAATCTACTTTAGAAATTACTTAAGGTAGGAAGAAAGAAGTTTCTTCTCTTTCCCACTCTTTATAATGCTCAATAATTAAGTTGTAAGTTCATTCAAACCTAATCAAATCACAAAATAAAATCAACCAAATCAACTAAATCACTTAAATGAAACCACCCTCTAAGTTGAACTCGTTCACACTTAGAAAATTTCAACCTTAAATCTTAGCTAAACATACCACACAAACCTTAAATAGCACACACATTAGGCTAAGTCACCACTTCTAACTTTAGGTTAGGGCGATGCATAGTTTGATGTTTGCTTTTATTTTATAATATGATATTTTTAGTATGTATGTTAGGATGTATGTATGTTGAGTGAATGATAGGACGATATTTATCTAATCATTATCTTCTAGGATTGTGCTTAAGGGGCTAATAAAAATATAAATGATTTTTTATTATGCGTTGCTTATACCCCTAAGCATAATCCAAAATAGGCTAGGTGGACTTGGTTACCCATGTGTGGCGTGCTAAGTCCAATTATCCAATATACATGCTTGGGATTGTTTGGTTTTGTTTAGCTAATCTCTTTTTTGTAAGTGTTAGTTAGATTTACTTTTTTCCCATTTTCATGTAATTTTGCAATTAGGATTTAGAATGATTATTATGGGGGATTAGATGAACATTGGTCATAAGATTATGTCTTATGTACCATGTGAAGCCTTTGGAGCAACCACATTTCAACCAACCAAAAGAAGAAAGAAGAAAGAAGAAAGAACCAAATGAAGAAAGAAGAATGAAGAATGAAGACCCCCATAACATGAATTCATTTTTTTTAATTAATTCATTTGTAATCTGGGTGTATAAGGGTAGAGCTTGGCTACCCAATTTATTTTTGGGTTTGTGAGGTGGACCCCAACCACAAAAGGCCTCTTATTCTTTTGTGCTAGTTTTATAAATTGATTGATGTTTGTTTAACTTATGTATTAAGATGGCATCCTTTTCTTAGTTTCTTTCTTACTTTGATGTATGGCCTGGATGACGATTAGGCTCTAAAGAAAATAATTTTTCTATCTAATTAATCAATTCAAAACTAAAAAATAAATAACTCATAATCTCACCTAAAGCCTAGGTTATAAAAATTAAGATAAAAGAATTAGCAACCTCGTAGTTTGATGTTATATCTTCTTTCTCACATCATGCATAAAAAGCATATTATTTCACTCTTGATTTGGAGGGCTTCCACCCATGCCAAAGAACTTGGTTGACCTTTGAGAGCCATGGTGGAAACACACCTCCTTTCTCACTAATTTTGGCCCATAATCTAATTTCTCATGTATTAGGCATATGAATCCTACAAGCCTGTGTCAAATCAATAGTCCAAAATAAAAATAAAATGCAATAAAACTTGCATTAAATTTAAGTCATTAAATCATGCCCTACATGATCTAGTCTCTTAGGGAGTGTGTTTAAGGACTTAGTCTCTTTCTAAATAAATAAAAACTGAGCTATCTTGCAAAAGTATATGACTTACCTACATGTATTTAAAATCATAGGAGGAGTTAGTTGGTGGCCAACCCTAGGCAGTTGTAAGTCCAAATAGTCGGGTGGTTTATCCTCTCTTGTGGAGGTAAATTAAATACTCATTTTTGCCTTAGATTTAAGTCATTATTTGGCCCTCATAAAAGCTCCCTAGATTTAGGTTCAGAGGTTGTTACTTTCCTTTGTGAGCTACAACCATAAATCCTCACCTTTTAGGCATTTCCACAATTTAGTGTCGTGGAATCTTAAGTCCTAGGTTTCTAACAAAAATTTAACTTAAACAATTAATTTCCCTCAACTTCAAAAATATAAAGCCCAACCATAGGATAGTTTGGGATGCTTACTAGGCTTCCTAGTATCATAAGCATCCCCTACTTATCTTCCTTTGGGTTCAATAATAACTCCCTCCTCTTGATCAATCTTGATCTTCTAAAATAAATATTGATAGTCCTATCTTTGAAATCTTTGGAGACAACGATCATTTACCTTAATCAGTATTCCTAAGGAATCCTATTCCTTAGGATGTAATTAACTATGGGGTTTGCCTCCAGGAAACTTAATGAACCCAATAAACTGCTTTCATGTAAAGTAGGAGAAGAATCTCTAGTACATTTGAAGACCCATAGTCCTTAGGAGTCCTTATTGTGATTAGGTCCATTGTAGGTGGTGACTTCTTTTGAGATAGTACATATCCTCAATGTCAGATCACTAATAAACATCTGGATCTATGTAGTGTCCCAATAAAGGTGGTATATTTATATTTTCATTATCCCTTCCAAAGGGATAAATGAAGGCAAAAATCTATTTTCACCGCAAAGACCGAAGCCAAGTTCTATATAATCAATTTGAATACGTCATTCACTGCTTTGCTCGATAGGCCTTCGATACACTAGAAGAAGATGATTTCATCCTCCCTTCATCAGTAGATCGAGTTTCGAAGGCATCGAATCAAATACTGGGTCAAAAGAGATGAAAAGCCATTTTCAGTTAGAGAGATCAAGATATATGAGAATGCATCCTACTATCTTCCTCAAAATCAAAATGTCTTTTCTCGCCAACTTGGTCAAATTCAAATACAAAAGAAAAATAAAAAGAAGCAAAAGAAAAAGAAAAAGAAAAGAAAAAGGAAAGTACAAATGCATGAGAAAAGGACACCAAAAAAGAAGTAGAGTCGCATGTTACATTCCACCCATAATTTGTTCCACTATACGGACATATGGGTAGGGTGACTCGACCTTCACTAAGCAGAGGCACAGGCATATACAAAGGCAGTTTCAGAGGTGGAAGACCTCCTGGTTGGTAGCCAACCAACAGGGGTTATGTTCAGTTCAGAGTACAATTCACATAGACTTGGAATCCAGCTTAGAGTGGTCTCATGTGATTAGCATACATAACCTCTTTCAACAGGTTTCATTGAAGGTGACACTCAAGTCAGACAGTGATGAAGAGCAGGCCTCCAAGCAAAGTACGAATGTATTCAAATCTGGTTTATGTAAAACTATTAGGTAGCAATTGGAAACTTTAGCTCTAACCTCACTTTCCTCTCAAAAAGTTAACGGTTTAGTAGTTAAGGAAGCCCCTAAGTCTTCCATAGATGTCAAGCCAAAGAGATTCCTATTGGGATCATCATCCTCAAGTCCAGAAGCTGATGTAGAACTTGAGGATAATTGATAAGAGAATTTAATAGAATTACCTTTTGATTGGTACTAGCCTTGTGTTCATAATCTTGTAAAGAAAGGTTTGATTCCTTATATATGGTCCAAGCACAAGTCAGAGTATTTTGAAAAGCTATGGAACAATAAATCTAGGGATGTACAATCAAGACTAGGATTAGGATTCGGTACAGTGGGTCCAGTCGATGATAATGATTACTGCTTTGTTATCACCAATCATCTAGAGTATGATAGGTTCTTCTTAAACCACACTAACTCTTATGAGGATGTGTGTTTAGAAACATCAGTTGATCCAGATGATCTCCAAATCAAAGATGCACCTCTAGAATTTGAAGAAGAAATTCATTCAACTATTGACAAGCTCAAAGAAATCAACCTCGAGATAGAATAAAATCCACGCCCAACATACATCAGTTCTTTGCTGAATGAAGAAGAAACCAATAACTTAGTTAGGCTATTGATTGAGTTTAAGGACTAGTTTGCATGGAGCTATGAAGAGATGCCTGAATTATCTCTTGATGTAGTAGTCCAAAAACTAGCAATAGACCCTAACACTAACCCTATCAAGCAAGCTCCTAGATGCATGCGATTAGAAATTAAATAATAGGTCATTTCTTAAGTCAAGAAATTAATCGATGCTGGTTTTATCAGGGAAGAAAAATACTCTACATTATTAGCCAGTGTTGTTCCAGTTAAGAAAAAGAATGGCCATATTTGCATATGTGTCGATTTCAGGGACTTAAACAAGGTATGTCCTAATGATGAATTTCCTCTTCTAATACCAGAATTAATGGTGGACATCGCCTCATCTCATGCAGTTTCTCCTTCATGAATGGGTCATCAGCTATCAAATTAAGATGGCCCCAGGATGAAAGGAACACTATTTTTCCACCATAAAATCTATTAATTCATGCTTTTCCTTAAAATGTTGATGCTACATACCGCCATGACTTGACTTCAATCTTCATGAATTCATCAAGTTGAAAATGTTATGTTGATGATCTACTTGGTAGAACAATTTGCAAGTGAGAAAATGCAAACTATTTGGTTCATTGAGTAGCGAGATTCAAAAATTCCAAAAGTCAAGCAAATCATTTATCTAATCTCTCGAAATAGTTTTTCACTTTATCAAGGATGCCAAGTTCAAGTGGGATGATAAGTGCGATGCTTTTGAAGACCAAGCAATTTTGAAGCGCCAATTCTAGCGACAATCCCTAGCAGGTCACTGATCCTTTACATTGATATATTGGATAACTCCCTTGGCGCTTTGTTAGCCCAAGCCAATGATGAAGGGAAGGAGAAGGCTCTCTACTACCTCAGCCATCGTCTGATCCCTACTAAAGAAAACTACCCACCTATTGAGAAACATTGTCTAGCTTTAATCTTTGCATCCCAAAAGCTACGGCATTATATGCTTTCTCATAAGGTAAACTTGATTTCAAGAATCAGTCCACTGTAGTATCTCATGACATGATCGACATTATTTGGATGGATGGCATGTTGGTCCATGATTCTCTCGTAGTTTGATATTACATTTGTCTCCTCCGGTGAAAGGACAAACAGCTTAGCAACACACCCACTTCCACGATTCCACTTGATGATCTCCCAGACGAACAAATCATGAAATTATGGGAGGTTGACAATCATCATTGGGAGATGTATTTTGTAGCTTCCTTTCACAAAGGAGAAGAATCACAATCTACTCTTCCAGGAAAGGCAGGGGTAGGAATAGTTCTCTTAACTCCAGACCACAATGTGATGAGATTCTTATACTATCTATCCAATCCATGTAATAATAATAAAGTTAGTATGAGGCTTTGATTGGTCAGTCAGTTAGTCATTATTATGTGTCAACATCTATGGAGATTCTCATGTCATCAACCAGATTGTTGAGTCCTATAAGGTTCTAAACTAGCTTTCATTATCAAGTATACCATGAAGCATTGGCCCAAATCCGAGATCACTATACAAGGTCCCTGAGGAGATCACGATAGTAGATGCCAAACTTTGCAAGGGACATAAGATGAGTTCATTACAATAAGGGTTTAAAACAACAAGCCTTATCCCTTATTGACGTTGAACTCATTGAGATACTTTCTCTTAAAGGGGAGGTTGTCGTTGCCAATAAACATGATGTGCTGGATTGGAGGCAATCATTCATAAATTACTTGAACACAGGCAAACTACCTCAAGAGAAATCACAATCGCATCAGATGAAGCACAGAGCTCTCTCCTATGCTCTCGTGGATGGCACCTTATACCGACGATCTTTCGATCAAATGTGGTTACACTATTTGGACAAACACGAAGCTCGTATGACCATGATTGAGGTACATTCAGGTCTATGTGGAGTGCATCAATCTAGTCCAAAGATGAAAGCAAAGATCAAGAGACTGATACTTCGGCCTTGATGATTATAGGATGGTAGCTAGGAGATGCCATCGGTTGTACGGTGTGGTCCTTCATCAACCACCCAACATTCTACATCCTACATTGGCCTCATAGTCATTTGAGTGTTGGGGTACCGACATAGTTGGTCTTATCGATCCTCCTTCTTCTAAGGATCATCAGTTCATCTTAGCTGCCATCGACTACTTTTTTAAGTGTGTGGAGGCAATCCCACTCAAAGAAGTCACAGCTCAGCATGTACCCCAATTTTTTAGGATTCATATCGTATATAGGTTCAGGTGTCTTGACAAATTATATCCGATAATGGTACTGCATTCAAGAGCACCAAGCTCAATAGCTTCGCCAATAGACATAGTATAGATTAGAATTCCACCATTTACTATCCCAAGGAAAATGGCCTAGCAGAAGCATTAACAAAACTCTCATTCTTATATTAAAGAAGACACTTGATGACAACAAGCGACAGTGGCATGAGCAGTTGGTTGAAGCCTTGGGGGCATACCACATTACATATAGAACTCCAACTCAATCTACCTCATTCTCCTTAGTGTATGGGTCCAAAGCTGTTCTACCATTAGAAGTTCAACACTCATCACTAAGGATAGCAATGGGTAGTAAAATCACTACAAAGCATAATGCAAAAGTTAGAAGTTTGAGGGTTTGGAGAGGCCTTCTGAGGGTGCAGAACCTCGAGTTATACAAAGCCAAGATGATTCAAGCTCACAACAAACTGGTCCTTTCTAGAGCTTTTCAAGTAAGAGAGCTTATTTTACTTCTAAGGAGACTAATTATTTTCCGTCGAAAGATGGGAGGCAAGTTTGAACCCACTTGGGAAGGCACTTTCATCATAGAGAAGGCCTACTAAGGAGGATCTTATAAACTTATTGATTGTAATGGGGAATACCTGATGCTTCCAATTAATGGGCTCTATTTGAAGAAATATTACCCATAAAATCATGTTTAAAAATAATTAACATCAAAATTTTATTCCAATTCATCAAAATATCCTCTTCTTTGAAATTCTTGTTTGTGAATCATACACGTGTTAGGGTAGGTGTAAGAGAACCCAAGAGGCATCTTATCCTTCTTTCACAACACAAACATAAATTAAACACAATTTCTCGGCACTACTAGAATAAGTGTGAGAGAACCCTAGATGCATCATATTTTGACTAGCACAACTAAGTTAGGTGTAAGAGAACCTAAGTGGCATCCTTTCTTGGCGGAGTCCCAACTACCATTCGTGGTAACATTTCATCAACTTGTAAACATGTTTTAGGATAGGTGTGAGAGAACCCAAGCGGCATCATGTCCTCTTCAAACACAAACACAAACATAAACATAAATAGAAAAATATATCTTTTATCTTGGGCTATTTTGATGTGAGAGCAAGCCCCCTATGGCACTCACTCATTAGCTGCTCTAGGTCGGGCTGACATGCTACCTTGCTAGTGTGTCACCCTAGTGGTCAGTTGTTTGGAAGATGTGAGTCTTAGTGCTTTCTTCCTGACTTGACCATTACAAATCGATGAGGGCATTGTTAGTTTGGTAAACCTCACTACGCAGCCAGTAAGCTACCTTATGTTGACTTTGTTTAAGAGGATGTAAATTAGTACGCTTTCTTCTTGAACTAGCCATCATCTGATCTAGAGTATATTTGAGGATTAGGGAGTGGCTCCTTTCCTCTTCTTTGAGTTAATATAAGTCCCCAGTGACATTCACTCGGTAGTCTCGGTCGATGGCTCTATTAGCGAAGATAGACTATCCAAATTCCACTATAAGAGGATGTGAGTCCCGATGCATTCTTCTAGGTTGATTGTGCGATCTTTAGGTTGGTTGATGTTATTATGTTGACTGACTCGGTGGATATGCACCACTCTTGGGATGTGAGTCCACACTTTCTCCTTGAGTTGGCCAGAATACTTATAAACATTATCTTCTTGGTTTTGGATAAAGCCCTTCCCCCCTCCCTGTGGGCTATACTTGGATCACATCCTTTGTGATAAGACACTACCGGGTTACTCTTAGATTGGACAGTCCCCTTTCCATAGCCACCCACGTGGTTAGAGAATTTGTTCGGGGATAGATTCTCCCTTGGTTCAATAAATAGATGTAATATAAGCTCCTTCTCGGTGATCCCTTTGACCAAGGTCCACCATAAACAAATAAAAAAACTATTCGCTTGTGGATTAAGAATTCAAGCCCAAAGTATCCCCTTTCCCAAGTAGGCATCCTATCTTTAGGGCAATGTCAGCAAAACTTCCTATAGGAATTGCATGACTACGCTTGAGTTGAGATAAGTCCCTGGGTCGGCACTCTCTCCATAGTCGCCCTTAGGTTGGGTTCAATCTATTTTGCCAGAAACAAGTTGCCACGGTAGTTATTCCACTTTGAAAGATATAAGCCTACTACGCATTCTTTCTAGCATGGATGTACCAGGCACCTGTTAGTTGACATGTTACCTTCCTAAAGTGTCACCCAGTGATCTTTTATTCATGAAAGATGTGAGTTCTTATGCTTTTTTTCCTTGAATTAACCACTGCAAACCAAAAAGCACCCCTTTGGTTGGATAGTTCTCCCACAGAAGCTACTCCCTTTGGATTCAAGTTAGGTCAAGGCCAACATACTTCATCCATCAACGATGGGATCCATCAAATATAACTAAAAATAAAATTAATTTTGACTATCTTGGATTTAAGTCCCCTGAGGCATTCACTCATAGTCGGTCCCTAGGTTGATTTGTTGCACAAGCAATCGATCACCCAAGTGGTTTCTTATTTTGGAAGATGTGAGTCCCCACACTTTCTTCTTAACTTGACCATTACAAATCGAAAGGCAATCCCTTTGGTTGGATAGTCCTGCTATGTGGTTGGTAGACTACCCCTTTATATTCATAAATCTAAAGTAAATTAAGGCCAACATGGCCCCTATTCACTATGGCCCATCGCAAACCGACAGGGTCCATCTCAAAATTCAAATTTCAAAATCTGAAAAAAAAAAATTCAACCCTCCTCCCTAGTGGAGTCAAACTAAACAAACAAAATAAATCCTATCAACCTCCTTAGTGGAGCCAAATTAAACAAATCAAATCAATCCTCTCAATGCAAATCTTTCCAATTCCCTACCAATTCAATCCAACTTGAACTTGCTCCCCAATGGAGGTTCACATTTTCATCCCCTGAGATCCCAAATTCTATGGATTTCATAACCTCTTATCCCAATGGATGACTTGAATTTGCTCCCATAGTGGAGAGTTCACATTTTCATCCCTAATGGAGCACTAAATCATAAATCAACAAATTAAATCAATTTTCTCCCTAGCTAGATGCAAATTAAATCAAACCTCTCATCTCCTAGTGGATGACTTGAACCTGCTTCCTTAGTGAAGGGTTCACATACTCCATCCCTAGTGGATTCTTCCTTTGCTCTCTTATGTTTTTGACATAAGTAGAGTCACATTACATTAAGATTTTGATTATTTCTACACCTTGGGTTTGGAGGTAGATCATTTCTATTAGTGCTTGTGATTTTTCAGCATTGTTGATCTGGTCAACACCAATGTTGTATGTCGGTCACCACACCTATTGGGCTTGTTGACCTCACTTTTGGAGTGAGCTTTCAACTTCTTCATCTTAGACATAGGACTCTTCTAGACATTAAGAGTTCCTTAGTCTTAAGACAATTCTAGTGATTAGGTGAACACTTAACCTAACCCTAGAGACTTAGAAGAGTTAATCATAGGAATAGGTCATGCCTTAGGGGTATTAGGAAAACTTGCCTACCCTGTAGCTTGAACCAAATCCTTACTTCCTTCTTTCAAGTCAAACTTCAAATTCAAATCAACTTCAAATTCAAATGAACTTTAAATTCAAATCAATTCTAAATAAAACATTAAAACAATTCCAACTCAGTGGATTTTCTCAAATCATAAATCAATTCCAAATCAAATGATTGAAACCCCTGATTGAATTCAAATCCCAAAAATCTTTCCTAAGCCATTTTTGATCTCATCTTATGGACTTAGCTCGAATCAAATCCAAACCAACTTCAACTCAAAAAGATTTTCTCATAACCCATTTATATCTTCATTTATATTCACAACTATAAATGAAATATAAATTTAAATATCCAAAACTAAATTCAAAACTCAAATCAAAATCCAACCTAAACGCTTTCAAGTCAAATCCTTGAACTTAACCAAACCAAATTCAAATCACTCTTAATTCAAAGGATTTTCTCATAACCCATTTATATTCTCTTTATATTCACAAATATAAATGAAATATAAATTCAAATAACCAAAATCAAATTCAAAACTCAATTCCAAATCTAACCAAAATCCAACTTATGCTCTTTCAAATCAAAATTTTAAATTTAGCCAAATCATTCTCAAACCAATCCAAACCTTTAGATTTTCTCTTCAAACAATCAGTCCTTCAATCGCATGCCCAAATATAAACATAAACTTCAATCATCAAACCAAAATCAAATCAACCTAAGTCAAACCCATGTTCACCCTTTTGACTTGAAATTGTCAAATGAATCAAAACCCATTTGACTCCAAATCACTTGCAATTGGATTTATATTTCAATAATAAGTTCATATGTGAGTTCAACCAAACTTGAATCAAGCCTTGATCAAGTTTGACCCACTTAGGCTCACTTGACCCAAAGTCATCTAAAGCACCTTTTGAGCCAAATTCTCCAACCCAAATTGGATTGAACTAAGCCCATCTAAGCCTCACATTGTGAGAAACAATCATCCTAGGATGATCAATCAATCAAATTGGGTCAAACTTATCCCTTAGTCAAGTCAACACTTAGCCCAAATGAAACCCAAACTAGCTAAAATCTACCATAAACTAAATTGATTGAAACCATTGATCTAAACCAATTCATAAACAATTGAGCAACCAAGCCTAATTGGCCACTTGACCCAAGTTGACATAAAAAGTCAAAAAAGGGTTAAAACTTGATTTAAGCCAAATTGATTGCAACCAACAGGTCAAAATCATTATAAATTACTTATTTAACTTGACCAAAGCTCAATTGTAACTAGCCTGATTAACCATGAACTAACTTTAAAGATCAAATCAACTTAAAATCAAACCAAATCTTGTAATACATTTTAAATGATCAATCCTAAACCAACCCATGACCTAATTGATTGGGTCAAATGGTCAAATTGGTCAACTTGACCCATTTGACCTAAATGAACCTAAATGAACCAAAACTAAATATAAATCAAATTGAACCAAACCAATGATACCAATAGGCTCCAAATGATCATTTGAACTTGATTTAACCCATGGTTTGACCTAATTTGACCAATTGGTCAACCTAACCCAAATTGACCCAACTTGACTTAAATAGGTTAAATTGAATCAATTCAAACCAAATGAACACCAAATCACTTAAAATTTGGCACAACCCATTTTGGTATCATTTCAAATCTGCCTAAATCAAAATCAAGGCTAATTCACTTATTTGGTCTTTTTAGTGCTCCATTTGGACACCAAGAGAGGTGGTGTGCATGACCCAATGGGTTTGGGTCAGCCATGACCCAACCCAAGGCCAAACTGACCCCTCCAATAGGAATTAGCCACTTAGATCACCTCCTACACTCACCTAGCACATGTGTGTTCCCTCTCCTCCACTCCTCTACCTAAAATGAATCACATGGAGTGCCTAATAGCCTAAAAAACCCAATCAATCTTCTCAATTGATCAAAAATGGCAAAGCAAGTCTCGGTCGCCTGATCTAAGTAGGGGAGATATACTCCCCCTAATTCCAACTCAAACTAACACATTGCATTTGATTGAGCTCTGAGGATTGAAAGCAAGCTCCTTCAAACTTCCCTAAGCCATTTCCAAGCATCTTGAATTTCTCCTTCTCATTTTTCTTCAAAGCTGAAATAAGGGAGGCCTGAGGAAATTCCAACTTACTCAATTCTCCACCAAACCCAAACTCACTTTACAAGCACCATCAAGGGACCTAGTCGAGCTCACCCAAGGTGTTTCCCAAGATCAAAGCCGCAAGCCATTGAAGGGGAGCTTGGCCAATTAAGCAATTCACTTCAAATCAAGACTTGAAACCCTTAACAGAGCTTCGTTTATAATAGACAAAGCTACCTCCTCCATTGGAAGCACCGGTGATTGCCTCCGGTGAGGTATTGCTTAAAAGTAATCCTCCCTTAAAAAATTCTTGGTCCTTTGTGAAGAGAATTATAATCCCATTAGATTCTAGCCATTGGATGTTCTTCCTTATACCTCTTAATGGTGTGAGGTAAATCTAACCCGCTTAGGTGAGCTTGGATCAAGCATGGAGGGCTGACCGTCTCCCACAGCTTAGGTAGGGATGAATCATGAGTCATCCATCCCGTCTATTTTGGATGGGCGGCCCTAATTAAATCGATTAGATCCATTGATTAAATCCTTTAGAATCACAGGATTAACCCTGGCCATCCCATCCATGATCGGATGGCCTAGGGGAAATGACGTTGTGTCGCCAGCTGAAGTGGCACACAATGTGACAACTTAAATATCCAATCTCATGCAGGAAAGCATCGGCGTCGAATACACATAGCGCCAATGGGATTAGTTAATTAATTAGGCTATTCTAATTATCCATTAATCACAAAAACTTCATAAAATCATAATTAAATGTAGAAAATTCAAAAAATATAAATGATGGCTCATTTTAAAGATATTTTAGAGGGGAATCCAATAAAGTTATTTCTAATTGATTTTGAATAGTGAATTTTCCTTAATTAGGGTTTAATTAAAAATTGAATTACCTTAATTACTCCTTAATTACTTCATTAATTAATTATGAATATCTCAGACATGTTTAGTAGGATGACTTCTGCCTCTCTTAATTTTCTTGGAATTTATTAATGCATTAATTAGAGAAATTAATTAATGAACCCCTACTCACCCCCTTAATGTAATTAAGTATAATTAAGCATATGAATAGTAGTTTAATCATTAATTGAGATAATTAAACATTATTTAAGTAAGGCGGAGATTTATGGAATGGGTTTGGCATATTTTTCTTGAGTTATTCCCTAAACCCCCTTTCTTTCTTAATCCAAACATAATTAAAGATCAATCCACTAATGATCTACTTAATTAGTCTAATCAAACTTTCAAAATTAATTGGGAATTAATCAATCTCTTGCTGGGTAGATCCTTAAGTGTTCAAAAGTCTAAGGTAAGTTTGAGAAAATCATATCCAACTAACATGTGTGACAAGGTTATGAAAGTACTTAATGAAAACCCTTTAGCTTAATTAATCAATAATTATGAGCCAATTGCATTAGGCCCATTTATTTATTAGATGCATTGCTGATTTAAATTTCATGTGGTTACATATCATATGTTGGCTCATAATTATTTGGTTAATTATGTTAAAGTGGCGTAGATAAGGGATAATTAATGGATTTAATTCACACCTTAACCTAAATAAAATATAAAATCAATCTAATTATTCTAAAATTAAACTAAATCAATTCACATATGGGGAAATGGGTTAGGACCAACAAACTCTTTTCACATTTCTTGAGTCAAATCAAATTCAAAAATAAAAATCTCTTTAAAGAATTTTGATTCACTTTAAATAATCTTATCTTATAGGATTATCCTTAGGAATAAATTAGGGTGAATGAAGTCATATGCTTACATCACTTTATTTCTTTCTAAGCATGTTAAATATTGTATGCCATATAAAATCATGCATTCATATCTTTTGAAAAATCAATTAAATGAAATGTTTCCTTTATGTCAAATTGTATGTTTTGGCTAAAGTAAGAATATGAGTGGCTATTATCACTATTAAATCAAAAATTATTTTCAAAACCTATAAATCAAAGATTATAAATGAAGTGATGCTACTTATAAGTACTTATAAGCTTGCATATGATTATAGCATAAGATGTGTGTTATGTGATTTTCTTCTCTTCTCTTAACATGGGGGGTTGTGAGGCTTTAAGTAGCCCCAAGTAGGTCTTGTACCTTACACCCCTGATGTAGAAAATAATGGCATCATACTCACTTATGCCTTTTATACATGTAGATGTGCATTTGATTAATGGATAAAAGAGTCCCTCCTTTCTACATAACAAAAACATGCATTCATGGAATATCTAAATTTTCTTAAGCAATATCTCTCAGCATTCATCATCAAGGTGTGTTAAAATTTATATTGTATGTACATATATGCTTAGGATTATTCATGTGCATGATATATGGTGGAAAGAAATAAATGATTGTGTGTTATGTTATACTAATTCACCTTAATTAATCCTAAGATGCCTTTCATATTGAATAGGTTTATTTAGAGCAAATCTAAATCTAGGGTTAATTAAAATGTATAATAAAACATTCATTAAAGAAAAATCAATATTGAATATACCTTAGAAATTACTTAAGGTAGGGATGAAAGAGAAGTTATTTTCTCTTTCCTTCTCTTTACAACCTTTAGTAACTAAATGTAAGTTCATTCAAACTAAATCAAATCATCAAATAAAATTGGCATATCAACTAAATCACTTAAAATGAAATCACCCTCTAAGTTGAACCCTTCACACTTAGAAAATTCCAACCTTAAAGCCAAGCTAAGACATGCCACACAAGACTTAAATGGCATGCACACATTAGGCTAAGTCACCATTTCTAGCTCTATGTTAAGGCGGTGCATGGATTGATTCCTGATTTTATTTTGTGATGTAGTATTTTAGACTAGATGTTAGGGTGCATGTGTGCGGGTGATAGGATGATCTTAATCATCTTAGAGATTATACTTAAGGGGAGTTGTAATAAAAATATAAATGCTTTTGTTGTTCAAGTTGCTTATACCCCAAAGCATGATCTGAACTAGGACAAGTGGACTTGGTTACCCATTTGTGGGGTGCTAAGTCTAAATTATTCTTATAACTGCTTGGGTTGTGTGGTATATTTAATTAATCTCTATTTTGCAGGTTTAGTTATATTTATCTTTCCCATTTTAATGTAAATTTTGCAATTAAGATTTGGAATGAATGTTATGGGAGAATTAAGGTGAACATTGGTCATAAGACCATGTCTTATGTACCATGTGAAGCCTTGGAGCAAACCACATCCCAAGTCAAATCAAAAGGGAGAAAGAAGTGAAGGAAGAAAGAAAGAAATAAATAAAGAATGAAGACCCCCATAACATGAATTCTTTCTAAATTATAATTATTCATTTGTAATCTGGGTTGTATAAGCGTAGAGCTCAGCTACCCACATTTCTTTTTGGATTTGTGCGGTGGAGCCCGACCACATCGGTCTATTATTCTTTTACACTAGCTATAAAATTATTTGATGTTTGTTTAGCTTGTGCATCAGAAATGGCATAATTTTCCTAGTTTCTTCATTGATTGATGAATGGCCTGGATGTGATTAGGCTCTTAGGAAAAAATAAATTTTATATCCAATTAATCAACTCAAAATTAAAATTAACAACTCATAACCTCACTTAAAGCCTAGGACATAAATCAAGATAATAAAAGATTTAGCAACCCCTTAGCTGGATATTATATGTCTTACATCATGCTTAAAAAAATAGATTGTTTCACTCTTGCTAATGGAGGGCTTCCACCTTTGCTAAAGAAAATGGATTAACCTTTAAGAGCCATGGTGGAAACACACTTCCTTCTTTCTGATTTTGGCTCATAACCAAGTTATCATGCATTAGGCATATGAAATCCCATAGCCTGTTTCAAATAAAAATGTCCAAAAATGAAAATAAAACATAACAAAATTTGTATTAGATTAAGTCATTTATTCATGCCCTTCATGATCTAGTCTCTTAGGGAGTTTGTTTAAGGACTTGGTCTTCTTTCTAAATAAATAATAGCCTAGATATCTTGTAAAGCATAAGACTTTCCTACATGTATTTAAAATTGTAGGAGGAGTTAGTTGGCGGCCATCCCCAGGCGTTTGTAAGTCCAATAGTTGGGTGATTTATCCTCTCTTGTGGAGGTAAACCATATACCCATTTTTGCCTTAGATTTAGGTCATGTTTTGGCCCTTACCAAAGCTCCCTAGATTTAAGATCTAAGGTCTCTATTTTCCTTTGCGGGCTATAAGCATAAATTTTTACCTCTTTGGCATTTCCATGATCTTCTATCACGGAATTATAAGCACTAGATTTTTAATAAAAAATTCAACTCAAACATATAATCTTCTCAAATTTCAAAAATATAAAGCCCAACCATAGGATAGTTTGGGATGTTCGCTAGGTTTCCTAACATCGTGAGCATCCCCTACTCATCTCCCTTTAGCTTCGATAACAATTCTTTTATTTTGATCAATCCTACTTGATCTTCCAAAAATAACCAATTTGTTGATAGTCTTCACTTTGAAATCTTTGGAGACAACGATTATTTACCTTAATCGAGAGTATTCTTAAGGAATCTCATTCCTTAAGATGTAATTAACTATGGGGACTTGTCTCCATAGGGAATTTAATAAACTCGGTTTAAAATAAACCCTACTTTACTTTTCCATATAAAGTAGGGGAAAGATCTCTAGTACATTCGAAGACCTATTGTCCTTAGGAGTCTTTATTAAGTGATTAGGCCCATTGTAGGATGGTGATTTCTGTCTCTCGAGATAGTACATCATTCCTCAATGTCACACCTGATTACCTTAATGAGTACATCTGCGGATCTACGTGGTGTCCCAACATATACAAAACAATATTTTATTTTTCAAATTCCTCCAAAGAGTTTGAGAAATAAAAATAAAAACACCACAAAGACAAACAATAAAAAAGCATGCAATGAGTTGAAAAGAAATGCTCATCATGTGCTTAAATAAAAAGTCCTTATCTATAAGGAAAATATGAATCAATTTATGAGGATTTAAAATGCCTAATTTGTCATATGTCATTTGGCAGCTAAATGAATCCTACAAACAAAAAAGAAGGTCAACTAGTGTGCAACAAACATAATCTGCTCCATGCATGAACCTTGTTATTGGGGAGCATTTATTGACCAACACATGCATTCCATAATTTGAATTAAGCAATAATGGAAAATTTTATGAAAAGTAGTGGCAAATGACGCATAATTGGAAAATTAAAATTCTAAATCGCAATTGTATTTGATAAAAATTGTTTTAATTTGAGAAATCAAATTCGCAATTATGTTTAAGATATCAAAGATAATTAAAAGAAAATTATCGGATCAATTATTAAGTGATCAGGCAATTAAAATTAATTTTAAATAAAATTACATGAAATTTAAGCCTGATTTTACTCAAATCATCATCGACATGGTCCAAACGACCTCTGATTGTGAAATAGATCGTGTCGTTGCATTTGACACAACAAAAATATCTCAAATTGATATCCAAATTAATAGGGTTTAGCGCAAGAAATAATTTCATATTATTTGGTGCCAAAAATATTAATAATTACATTGTTATCACGTTAAAGCATAATTATGCAATTAACAACAGTTTAAACCTTTAATCCTTATCCTAATCAACCGCCCAAACACATCTAATAGAAATAGTCGCTTGCCATTTCTAATTGGTTGCCATTTAGGTAGCCAATTAAAGGGTGCGGCTTAACCTAAAGGTTGAAATGAGCAGCGACTAGGACATTGATGCTACTCTTCTCTCACGAATTTCTATCTGTTAGCTCCCCAAGCTCTCCCTCTCTCATTCTCATACAATTCCTTCCTTCCATCCATCCCAATCGGCATAGGAAGTTCAGAATCGAGCCTCGTTTCCAAGTCGTCCATCCTTTTCTTGCTCTTTATTCAGCTATTCGTCTCTCTCGTGAGCCCTAGCCAAGCCCGAGTGCAAGGGAACCGAGCCCTAGCTAGCCAAAACCCCTTTCTTCCCTTTATCCTTACAACCAAACACTCCAGGTCATTTCCTTTCGGCCCTAAGCGCATTTTTGCATACATATGGCTTCATTCTTGTGAATAAAGTGGGATGAATGCTTCTTTTTCATGGTCAAAATGATGCTATGGTTTTTTATTTGAAGATTTGGGATGATGTATGGCCCAAATCTTATGCGATTTATTATTACCTATGGATTTTCATGTTTATACTTTGCTTAGAATAATTCTTCATGAATGAAATCGTGTTTTCTATGTTTCTTTTATGTGCTTAAAGTGAAATCCAAAATTTAGAATGGGTTTTGAGATGGCGTATAGCTCAAACCCTAAGCTATGTGCAAGTTTCCTTCTCCTTACGCTTCAATTTTTGTTGTTTGGATGGAATGATATTTGTTGGAGTTGTTTTCACTTGTTCAAAACTAGATTAGAAGTATGGAAAGAAGGTTTGAGATGATGTATGGCTCAAACATAAGGCTATATGCAGGTTTTCCTCTCTTTTATGCTTCAGTTTTGGCTGTTTGAATAGAATAACTCTTGTTAAGTCTCTTACACATGCTTAAAATGAACTTAGAAATATGGAAAGGTGTTTGAAATGATGTATGGTTCAAGCCCTAAAGTTCTATGCAAGTTCTTTTCTCTTTATGTTTTAGTTTGTCTATTTGAATGGAATAATACTTGCTAAGCATACTTTACATGTTTAAAACAAAGTTGGGAATGTGAAACAAGGTTTAAAATGGTAGATGGCTTGAAGCTTAAGTTTTGTGTGAGCCCCTTTCCTTTTTCATACAGCAGTTGTTTTCTATGGATGGAATAGCATTCTCTATACCTCTTTTAAATGTTCAAAATGGGTTTAAAGATGTTCCCTTAACAAACGTTACACGACACATTATGCAAAGTCTTGTAAGAAGGAAAGGGGGTGATATTAAAGTGCCATATGTTTCATAAGGGAAAAAGGGGTAAAAGTATGACTTTGATTCATCAAGCATTATCTACTTTCTTTCAAGGGGAATGATGATTTGAGCAAAGTTTTTTTTTAAGATTTATTTTCTTGATTTGGCAAATTCAAATTCAAGTATCATTCATATTTGATTTCTTAAATGAAATTTCTTTCTCTTTATTATGGAAGGTTAAATGTTAACTATGCTTGGCATAAGCCCCCTCTTCCATTTGCTAATTTTCCTTACAAAAGTATTGTTATATGGTCACACAAAATTATTTTTTGAGAGTTTATTCAAATAAATCTCATTCAAATGCAATTATTCATAAAATTGAGAAAGTAAAGATAAAGTACAATATTCTCTTTGATCATTTAGTACAAGAAGTGAAGTATATGTTTATAATTTAACACATGAATGCTATCTTATTCACTAAAGTTGGAGAAGGTATTTCATCCCCTATGTTGAACAAAAAAAAGAAAGAGGAGAAATGACATATGCAATAAAAATCATGTGATAATTTCTTATTTGTAATGTTTCTAATGCAATGCTTAGCTAAACTTACAAATGTCATATGTCTTGCTTAAGTACATATACATGTATGCTTATGTGTAAATGCAAGCTTAAAATTACTTGTTATAAGTACTCGTTCACATTATTCCAATCCGGTGGGGAAATTTGTTACATATTCATGTTGTTCCAACGTGGCAGGAAATCTATTGTGATAATTACCCGTTCACATTGTTCCAATGCAGCGGAGAAATTTGTTATAAGTACACATTCGTGTTGTTCCAACATGGCAGGGAAATTTGTTGTGATAAGTACTCGTTCATGTTATTTCAATGTGGTGGGGAAATTGTTATAAGTACTTGTTCACATTGTTCCAACATGGCAATAAAATTTGCCTTGTTATTTAAGTACTTGTTCATATTGTTTCAATGCTACAAGAAAATGTTATGATGTGTTAACCCATGCACACCTTTCTTGGTATGGTGGGCAAATAAAATTTTTGGTCACGGTGCTTTACGACACCTACCATGCATGCCTTTCTTGGCATGGTGAGAAGGCCTAGTCTCCCGAAGTAGCCCCTATGGGGAGATGACACCGGGAGGATGCCAAAAATTTTGGTAACAAAATTGTGTAAATGTTTAAGTTTCTAAGAAGAAAAGCATGTGTATTTATATATGTGTTCACTCATGCTTAGTTCAATTGTTATTAGAACCTTCATGTCACGTGGCAACTACTTATTTAAAATTCATATTTTTCTTGCCTAAATAGAGATAGCATTCCTCTTTATATGCTACATAAACGGGAGGGAGATAGAAATGTGACACCCAATATATTGTATGATTCAAACTTTACTTCATTATCAAATAATCATGCATATTTTGCTACTTTTTCCTTCATCAAAATTAAGGAATAAAGTTAAAACGAAAATCAGCGAGGTTACTTGTTCTTTTGCAACATATAGCCATGCTCAGCTGGGTTCCAACTTGAATTTTAGTGTTATGTAGCAAGAACCTGTTTGAGGTCAAATTTCCATTCATCCTATGATAATCTCTTTTTTTTTCATACTATATGAGTGGGTTATGTGAAAATCAGACATCTTATGTGTCAAATGACTTAAGTCTTGTCTTATTATCAAGCATATATTTATGACATGATTGCCTCTCCTTTGCCAAGCCATGAAATATGGTTGAGATAAAACTCAGCATGGGTGATTACTTGATCAAGTTTAGAATTTCAGATTTGTGATTACAAATTTAGTATGGATATTTGTCCATGTTTCATTTGTTTATCTCATGTCAATCTTTATATGTTTATGAATGGTTGAAGATGAAAAGAAAGCATCTTATGATTATATGACTTGAGTCTTATTTTGTTATCAAATATCCATTCATATGAAGTAGTGATAAATAAATTTAAAACATCAAGTTAGATATGACTTACCAAAGTGATGTGATATGAATTGAAAGTAAGCCCAATTGTTGGTGATCTCTTTGAAAGATTGGTGAGCTCCCTTAGATGCCTTAGACTTACAATATATCTTATGAGTAGAATGGGATAAATGGGAGAGTAAAGCTTTCATAAGAGAAGAATTCTCTCTTATTTATAATGAAGGCTAGCCCCTTAGCAAAAATGGATAAATAGGATTTATGTCATCTCATTAATTTCTATAATTTTTCTACATGCCATTAAAATGGAGAAGAAAATATTTTTTTTCTTTATCATTCTCTTCTTAATTACTCATAAAATGAGCATGAATCTAAGAAAAATCTTTCATTTTCTTTGTCATTCTCTTCTTAATTACTCATAAAATGAGCATGAATCTAAGAAAATCTTTCAATTTATTTTCCATTCTCCTCTTAATTACTCATGAAATGAGCATGAATTTAAGGAAGAAATAAATAAAAAGAGGAGTGGAGATGAAGGAACTCCTCTTTTTCAACCAAAGTGTGTCATGCCAATAAGGAAAATGGGAAGAAAATACAAAAAAAAAAAAAAAAAGAAATCAATGAGAGAGGGAAATGGGGGGAGTGAAGAGGAAAATTCATAAAAAAAATTATATATCTCTCCTCTTCATTAATTCATCCATGAATGGCTGATGAATAAGAAAAAAAATAAGAAAAGAGAGGGAAGAAAAGTCTTCCTTCCCTTTATGATTGCATATCATGATAAAAGGAGGACATGACAAATAACTTAAATAATAATAATAATAATAATAATAATAATAATAATAATAATAATAATAATAATAATAATAATAATAAATGATATTATGGAATAAATACATGGATCATAATATCATGGGCTTTTTCCTTCATACTTGGCACATCCCTTAAATAGGCTTATAATGGAGCAATTAGTCTATTTAGAATTAATAAATTCTTTAAAAAAAAAAAGAGAAGGCACATTAAGCTTAGTCATATAAATGGGTTTATGCGAAGCATGATAAATTTTAGATTCCTTTTAGGATGATAAATAATGGAGATGGACATATGAAATTTAAGAGTTGTCATGTTGTCATGAATTAAATGCTGCAAGACTTAGGATTACCTTATTTATTTTGCCTCCTCCTATGACTTGATCATTTGCAATCATGAAAATCACTATTTGTTTAAGCAAGGATTCCAAATTTTTCTAATCTTGTTTAAGAAAAATTTTAGATTTTCTTAATCATGAAAATCGTTATTTGTTTAAGCAAGATTTTCAGATTTTCTTAATCTTGTTTAAGTAAGATTTCATATTTTTTAAGTTTATCAAACTTAGTATGATTATTTAGCTTATGAGACTTAAGCTCTATGAAATTTTCATGATCCAAGGGAGAGGATCAAAAGAAAAGTGAATGGCTTGATACTTGAGTTAATGGGCTTTTAAAATGATATTTGAAACAAAATTTTGTGCAATTTTAAAGCCTTCTATTTTACTGTTTGGTAATGTTGAAGAGGCATTTTACCTAGTAAATGTTCATATTGTACCCATAAGCAAGTGCCAATATATATATCTTGAATTGGTATGAAGGTGGGACATGTTCCTTCAAAATTACTTGCTTTATGAAGCCTAAATTCTAATTGATTATCATTAAAAAAAAAGAAATAGATTGAAAGATGGGGAGTAAGTGAGAAGCTCCATTAGGATTGTTATCATTCTTCCCTCTCTATGAATATGTGAAGGGTGTTTTGAAACAAGATTTTATTAGCATAAAATTTGAAAATCCTTGACCTTCATTAATGGAATAAATAATTTACAAGATTTAGAATGATTATTTATTAAGCTTATAACTCTCTTTCAAATTCAAAGAAATATTGAATTCAACTTATATACGAGTTTACATTTGAATCAATCTTTATCAGTCTAAATTCTAATATATATAAAGAAATTTGGATGTAGCATGCAAATCTATGCGTGATTCATAACATTTCTTCAAATCTCCCTTAAAATAGATCTTACACTCGATGCTTAGCAAATATTTTAAAAGGTTAAATGTATATCCTATAAAGATGTACATATTTGATTCATGGCAAATCTGGAAGGGTTTAAATTTATATTATTAGGAACAGATGCTCACTTGATGTATAAGTAGATATCTTATCTCTTTCGATACAGATAAATGCTTGATCATCTAGAACAAATACTCATTTGGTTTGCATTTAGGAATGTTGAATTCATATCTTTACATGAATAGATCTTTACTTATTTTTATAACATGTATTAAAACTCACATATGACATATGTCATATTAGATATAGTCACTTCAACTTAGACATCTAAATGTACTTGCAATATTTTAAAAGAATAGATACTTGTATATATATTGAAGTGTCTACTATATCAAATATTTAGGAGAAATATGCAAGCCAAATGCAAAGTGAAAGAACAGATATCTACACATCCCAATTTGGTCTTAGGACTGGGTCCGGGTTAACAAAATCCAAAAATGTCACTCCAAGACCCATACTGGCAATTTGACATCTACACTTTAACTTAGAAATCTTAATGTTCATACAATATTTTAAAAGAGCAGATACTTGTATCTATGTTGAACTGTTCACTAAGCCAGACACTTAAAAAATATACAAGTCATATACAAAAAATGAACATATACTACATTTGGTCTTAGAATCGTTAACAAAACTCAAAAATTCATATCAATACTTGCAATTTGATGTATGTCATGTCAAACAATACTACTTCAACTTAGATATCTAAATGTCCATACAGCATTTAAAAAAAATAGATACTTATATGTATGTTGAAGTATTCATTAGATTAAGCATCTAAAAATATATACACAAGTCATGTGTTAAACGAAAGAATTGATATCTACATCCCGGTTTGGTTTTAGGATTGGGTCCGGGTTAACAAAACCTAAAAATTTGATTATGATATTATAATAACTTTCATTTAATAAAATCTGAGAAGTTAATTCTGTTATAAAATAACAAATGATAAATCTATTGACACTTCTCAAGTCCAAACTCCCAAGAGAAAAGTCTCAAACCCAATCCTCTATGCTCAAGCTAGAGTTGATAAGGTTTAGAGGATTACAAATATGAGAGCAATGAATTTATACATGATCCTCTGCAAGAAAGCAGATAGAGTTGACAAGGTCTACTACATTCAAAATATTATCATTATTACGATTTAAATGATCAGTGGTCATATATTCAAATCTAAATCAATGATAAAATAATCAAAATTTAAATAAGAAAATAATAATAAAATATAAATTAAATGAAATTAATTATTTAAATTTAAACTTAAAAACATCCACTCCTTCGTAACTGTTTGTCGAGGGTGACAAATTAAAAAGATTTTTGCTCATAAAGAGTCAATGTCAAATCAAATACATAACTATTTTCACACTTAAATAATCTTAAACCCATAAGGATGTGCCCCGTATCCTCTGTCCGCGTGATTTTGCCGCAAAATGGAGTCATATAAATGGTGGTTGTAGAGCCCTCTGGGTGGTTGCGCTACACTAATTACGGTCCAGTCATTATATGTTCCCAACGCTTTGCTCTTTGAGCTGTGAATTATGGAATGCATTTAGTTGGGCAAAAAGCTCTCTATTAGCTAAGGTTGACTTATATTTGTCCCCTTAGACAAACTCTATCCCAGTCTAGATGGCGTAACCCATGTGTTCGACAAAGATCTCTTGTCGGTGGGTCAACTAACTCCTAACTAAACCAAGGGCCGTGGCTGATGAGAAACCATAGGATCTAGATTGGGCATGTCATCGTTCCCCCCAACAAAAGTTTTAAATTAAAATGATAAATTTCATGATTTTCAAACTCCACTCATTGCTATTATATACTCTTTATTTAGCGATTTATAGACTAGCCTTAATCAAAATGCTCTCTCTCGATAAGAGGGTTAATTAACTATAGCTTTATAGAAACCTAGAATCTAAAGTCCTCACAAAATGAGGATGAAATCTATGGGTTGCGTCTTATCTACTATTCATCTGTCTTCTGAAAATTTCACGGATACTTAAAACACTCTTTTCATCAAAGAGGTCGGTGACGAATTTTCGGATCTCACATCTACAGAAGAAATAGAAATCAATATCTTATCCACAAATGTACCCAACATAGCCATGGTCTCCAACAACCTCATATCCATGCTCATATCCACCAATGTACCCAAACAAATTTGACAAATGCTAAACCTCAACTGAAGCTAAAATCCCACGACACAAACAAATTAATAGTGGAGGAACGTTGTGCTTATGAGTCTACAAGCGCATCAATAACAAGAGACAATAAAAATGATGAGGTCAAACATCCCGAGTGCGAATTGCAGGCAGAAGATGGAGACGAGTACAATAGCATTGGGACTGCGAGGGAGGAGGAAGTTTGAAGAAGGCGTATCTCTCTGCACTTAGAATTAGGTTTTGGGCTGTGCGTGCTATGAGTAGAGGAAGTTCGCAAATGGATGAGAGGAAATAAGGTTGCTCATGGTTCTTCCAATACGAGGTTACACGGGAAGCATACGATGTCAAGTAGAGTGGTAGAACTAATGTATTTGAAAGATTTAGGTGTTATAAATGTAAATAATAAACTTTAGGTGTGAGATATGTAAATTAATAAGAATTGAGTGGTATGTATACAAATCCCCCTTTTTTTAATTTATAGTGATGTTATAATAATAATAAGTATTTATCTCACTGCTTGGGATTAGTTATAGTAATCTTTTTTATTTAATGTGCCTTATTAAGTGTTATGTTTAGGGTTTAATTTTAATAAATTAAGTTATTTTTTATACTTCAGAATAAAAATTTTTAGGTCAACCACTACCTAACATATGCTTAAGTTATTATATTTACTCTTCTAATCAGGTCATCGAATAGTCGATATTTTAGTGATTATAATTTTATCACACATTAGTGCTACTCTAATTTAATCATATATATATATATATATATATATATATATATATACCAATAAAATATTAAATAATTGATAAACATGAAATTATTTACTTTTAAAACATAAAAGAATTTAATTATACTAAGTTCGATATTATTATGATTTTATGTCTCATATTCTCTGACGGGTGGCAATTTAATCTCCTGATTTGGATGGTAGTAGCATTTGTGTGGTACCTTGGGATGCATATGTATGTGGTTGTCCCAAACTAGTGGATTGATTCCTCAACTCCTTTCTCTCCGCATTATGGTTTCCAAATATAATTATTTCCTCTCTTATGGGTACTTAGATTCAAGATATTTAAATGTCTTCTTTTATTGGTTCGCTAATTTTTATTGGATCAAAGCTTTTACTCTCAGCGGATGGTAGCGGATATTGTTAGTGCAAAGGTTTGTTTCTTTGTTATTGAGGTTTGTATTTGCTTTTGTTGTGTGAGTTTTGTACTTAGATAGGGGTTTTATTCTTTAGGTTGATTGTAGCTCTTTGAGCGATAGTCTCAGAGTTTAACCTCTTTAAGGATATTATAACATTTTTATTTGAGCAATAAAATTCCCCTATATGGGGTTCCAAAAAAAAAAATGTCTCATATCTTGACATTCACATCATAGTGAGAGTAGCCCGCTAGGTTTATTTATATAAGCATATTTTTTGATATATTATTGAAAGTTTATTAAGATTATAAGCTATTCAGGTGATGAATAATCATTTAATCTTTATATGATCTATTTTAATAATTAAGTTATATTTATATATATACAAATATTTGATTTTTGGGACATTCTTCAAGGCTTGATGGGAGGTTTTCTCCTACGATCACATTTCGAAGTTTTACTTGAATTCTAGGTTTTAGAGCTGAGACTCTTCTTCCTCGAATTTTTTTTTAAAAAAAAATTTTGGGTGCAATTGTGTTCTTTCGGTCTCGCCATTGACGAATTCAGTCGACTGTCCGATTCTTATGGTGGGTTTCCTATTTTTAGGCAATTTTTTGGTTATTTTTGGAAGGTTTTCAGGATGGGAGAAAGGATTCTGTGACACCTGCAGCGCAGCGATCGGCGAGGAGCGAAACTGACGGGATATTCCATGGATTTATATTGGATGGAAGGGGAATTGAATCGCATCCGTGAGTGAAAATGCCGAAACCTGGAAGCTCGACGTCGAGGAAGAAGACGGCTACGGAGAGGCCGCGCACGATCCCGCAGCGGGAGACCGCGCAGCAGAGGCATTCGGCGATTTCTAAAGGCGGGCCGCGCCTGAGAAGCAGCTTGGTTCCCAGAAGAAGAGGTCGCCGCCGGAGAAGCCGAATGCTTATAAGCCTCGATCGGTAGCCTCTGCCCTCTGTTCCGTGCAATCCCCAGCAGAATTCCGATTCGCCGATGGATCGCCGTCGGCAGAGACGAAGAAAGCTGAAAATTTAGCTTCCGCGGCCGAAGGCGGATGGGATTTCGATGGCGAACGTAAAGTTAAAATGAACGAATTGAGGGCCGCCGTAATGGAGGCGGATGGCGCTAATCAACGTTCCTCGCCGGAGGACGATTCGCCTTACCGATCAATTGCCGGCACCGGCGACCAGAGGCTTTCCAAAGTGAAAGAGAGTGCGTCGGGGAAACCTTCGGCTCGTTCGCCGGAGAAGTTCCTGCCTCTGAATGAACGCAGGTGGAGCGACACCAGCTGCTATGGCGCAAGAAGGTCAGTGCTGACTGAAAGATTGCTTCCATGAACTCTTTAAGTTAATTTATATGTACGTAATTTTCTCATTTTCGTGCTGACGTTCTCCTTTGCTTAAATATTAACGGGCAGTTTCGGATCACATTTATTTTAAATTTTTAGTTTTTATTTTAT